>JAPYZE010011351.1:0-10320 GCA_030522805.1 Leptomastidea abnormis
AAAATTCACTTCGCTTAAACTTTTTCAATTTCTTTAATATTATTCGCATGTGCTCCACGTGAATTTAACCGGTAATGCCGGTTGAAAATGTTGCCAACCATTCGACCACAATACTCCGCTCTCTAACCACCTCGATTTTTCCTCATACCCAACCACTCCTTTTTTCTTCAAGAATTTTTCCCTTTATTTTCACGATCACCATGGACCGGTAAATTTTGCCGTAATAAGATTTCAAGGCGCGCCAGCTTCAATACTCTGACTTAAAAATGTCGCGCAAGCTGTTGGCATTTTGATATACTTTGTCACAGACCTTTTAATTTTGAAAATCGATTTTTTGAAAATTAATGTTTTTCATTAAGTAATCTAAATAGAAAAAATTAGTAACTATAAGGTGTAAGTTTTTCCAGGAGAGTGCAGTAGTAAAAATCGTGAATAGTCAGACATAAACATTTTCATTTCCAGTCGATAAAATAATTAAATAATTTCATCTCTAGAATATTTTTTGGATTCTTTGGACATGAATCTTGGCAAAGGAGTGAATTGTCTTTACACTACAGCTGCACGTATTTTTCCTCAAACTCTGCACCAGCCTTACGCGAGTCACAGCGACGTATAATTGGATATAATTTTTTATTGCACGCTGCTCTCCGGAGCTTGTAACTGAATTAAATCCATAGCATGCGTGTTTATCTTGCTACAGCTGCAGCAGCAAGAGTATCGGTAAAAGCAAACTGACCAAGATTTTTCAATCGAGCAGCAATTTTTTCCTTTTTTGAACTCGTAAAATTTTATTTTTGCGCCGTCGATATAATGAAGCATACACGGACAAAATGGATTTGGTCGAGCAGCGGTATAACCTTGTATGTAATCGATGTATCTTAAAATGGAAAATTTTTCTAACCAATGAAAAAGTCTCGAGATTATGAGTTTTCATTTCTGCTTATTCGGTTAAACTCTTGTGGTAAAATCAAAAAAGTCAAGTAAGTACTCTTTTACGTATCTGTCGTTTCATCGAATTATTTATCGACCTATTCACTCATTTATTCGACTATTACACCATGAAACTACTGCCATGAAACTCGGAATTCACGGAGCTAATTTCACAACCATTTGAATAAAAAAAAAAAAGTCGCAGGGGAGAGAGCTCGCCCTATTCCACTTAAACTCTCTAAGCGCGGCATTTAAAGTAGCAGTCGGAGATATCATCGACGCAAGCAACTCGCAATACGCAGCAGCAGTAGTAGTAGTAGTAGTATTAGTATTAGTAGCGTACATAGACCCAGTGTCGCGAATTGAGCTCGACTTGGTTTTACGGGCTTGCGCTTGGCTTCCAAGTGTCTGTAAACTCGTGAGACAGTCGTGCGTTTAAGAGGGGTTATTAGCTTTATTTAGTGCGGCTGAATACAAACGATCAACAAGTAAGCCCCTCTGCTTACTTGTTCCTTAGCTTTTATCTTTTTCTTTATTTTTTTTTGTATCGTTCTCTTTCAGCCTCCACTGCTTTTGTGCTTTGGACAGTAAATGATTGCCAATGGGCTGTTTTTATGTTATAGCCTTGGATTACGAAGAGACTTATAAAGTCCATACGAATTTTTAAATTTGTAATAAAGTGTTGTAAATTCATGCTAAAAGTTGAATTTTTATTTTAATCTGTTCATTAGTATAACTAAATAGCTACGTCAAATAGTCATTATTTTGAAATCACATATTCACCACTTCGTTAACCCTCACATCCACTTAAAATTTTCAAAGTAGTTCAATTTATCGTCAGACAACAACAGACTATCAATCTCGAGAAATCAAGACAAAATCTTTTCACATACCAAATAAATCAACGAGAACAATTTTTCGTCAGACATTTTTTACACGGAGCCTCGTGTTTCCAATCCATGTAGCATCCTATTTTTTTCCTCGCTCACTGTACCAAATTCCCAACGACACATATACACATTCACGCTCATAAAACAGAACCCAGTCGTAGTAGGCTGTACGCTGTCCAACACCAGCCGCGCCTAAGATTAATGATCCTAGCACGTCACACTTCTGCACACACACACACACACACACACACACACACCTCAATATAAACGCAACTACGCGAATTTCCCGTATACACTATCATCATCACAGTATACTGCACGTGTGTTGGTTGTGTGCTTGACTCTACTGTCTGAATTGCCGCGACTCCATTTGGTCGAAGCGCTTACGAGCTCGCGTCAAGGCAGGCCTGCATATAAAAGCTCACGTGTGCTCGTAGCTTCAGGTGAAGCCCTCCCTACCTAAGCGCAGGATCCGCATAAACGTGGTACCAAAGCTGCAGCCGACGTTTTAGACCGTCATAAACGAGACCGCCACTCAGCCCTACTGGTCTCGCGCTCTCCTAGGCACACAAATACACACACACATACAGCCAGAGATGCCTCTGGGTATAAACTTTAGAATCCCTTTACCCCTCATCTTGAAAAGGACGGCGGAATGCAGAGAAGGAGGAGGGAGAAGAAGTGGTAGCGCGTAAATGCCCAGAGGCCAGGATGCAGTTTCGCGACCCCCTCGTAAAACGCGCTCAAGACGCGAAGAAGACGAGGGACCTGGGCTTAACGCCATAGGAGGGGAGCAGATGCGTCGAGGACAGGACGTTCACAAAACGATCCTGCCCTGCTCTCTTGAAAGTGAGCGAGCTAAACGAGCCGGTATACGAGTGGCCATACCCGCGAAAGTCCATTGAGACTACTGCCGGTGCTGTTAGTAGCGAATGGACGACGCGTGAAATGTGTATCGCTTTGGGATACTGTCGTTAGTCCTGTTCTATAACGTCCAGCGTGCACATTTTGGTAAAAGCTGGCGCCACTTGATATACCACGGAATACGATGCGCGGCTTTATATGTATACGCGAGCTGAACTCGCGAAGATGCGCTGCTCTTCCTGTGAAAGTGCTGGTAGTCATATAACTATCGTCGCTCTTTCATGTGTGTATGTGTGTATGTGTGTGTGTGTGTGTGTGTGTGGTCTCGCTTGGCTACAACCGCAAATTACGGAAGTTTTAGCTGATGCATCTCGTGTGATGGTGAAAACTTGGAAAGAGAGAGAGAGAGAGAGAGAGAGAGAGAGAGAGGTGTAGGTAGATGAATGGCGAACGACTTGGGAAACGAGACTTGAAGCTGTTTAGATTAGCTTAAGAAAGCTTTGCTGTGTACTTCGTTTAAGCTTTACTTGGCTTAGTATAAAAAATTGCTGGATTTTAAATTTTTCGTCAACTAGTAGTATGAGAGGTAGATAATTTTTTTTATCGAAATAGATGATCCAGATCTTACATAATTATTATTTAAATCTATAAATATTAATATCTTGATAGAATAGTGATTGAATATAATGTTTTTTTTAATTAATTGTAAACTACTTTTTAATGTAACTGTTATAATATAAATAGAATTGTCGTATTTAAAAATTTTTTATCTCATTACACTAATTGATATTTTTAAAAACATCATTTTAACATGTACGAATTAATATAATATACTACGCTGATTATAAAAATTCGCTAAAAATCATTTCCACTACCACAAATATGTCACACTCATTAAAATACAAACTCTGACGCTTCCAACAAATTTTAAAAACTCACATCATAAACTTTAAAATTCATTATTGTAAAAAGTAGTAGAATTAATTAACGTGACAAGTTTCATAGTGAAATTTGATTTCCAAAAAATTCCTGATAGATGAGAAGTGAAAAGTGTACATTTACACGAGCTGCATGTGATAGATATCATCATTGCATTTCCACCAGAGTCTCTCTTTTTTTCTCGTCTTCATTCATTTGTCAAGCAGAGATCCGGTTTCTCGCGTCCAGCTTGTTGATTAGGAACCGAGAATGTCCTATCTACTCTCTCTCTCTCTCTCTCTCTCTCTCTCTCTCTCTCTCTTATCCTGTCACCTCGAGATATTATGCTCTAGGCACGAGCTGTAACGCGTCCAAGTAGCCAAAGCCCTAGTACGAAGGGGAAATAGGCAAGGAGCGTATACGCCTAGTATAACTGAACGTGCACGCAGATTGGTGAGTGTACATGTGCGCGTGTATATATATATATATATATATATATATATATATATATATATATAAATATATACGATCTGCTGTCGCTATTAATCATGCGAGAATAATTAACAGAAGACAGGCGCCTAATTAGAAAGTTATCGCTTCTGATGTCTTGCGCCTATAGTTTGATATACTGCTGATGGGAGAGAGACAGAAGCAGAGTAAGAGTCTAGAGTATACAGTATCAGCCTCTCCTCTTCCATCTTCTCCCTTAAGCCTCTTCTCGTCCTTCTCATCTACCGCATTTCCTCTTTCCCCCACTTATACGTATATATTTCAACTTGATATGCGCTAGAGCAGCTGTTTCTGCTTTCGACTTAGCTTTGTTAGTTTGCGAGCTTTCGACGTGTTTATTTATTTATTTATTTACTTGCGGTAAAGTTTGTTCTCAGAAGCTTAGTTATATGTAGATCTTTGCAAACTTCTTTTTTGTTATTTGTTACATCGATGGTAATAGGAATATTGATATTTCAAAATAAACAACCTCGTATATTTTATTATTGTAATTATCATCATTATTACCTACGTGGCATTAACTATATCGCTTTCATGTTGATTACAAAACAATATCTGCAATCAAGATTAATTTGATATCTAGTAAATCTATACTAGAGTAGCCAGACTTTCGAATATATCGTCGGAAACACTTGTAACATCATCAATTCATCCTAACAGTAGTTACATATTATAAGACAAATAAGGATAGTCAAAAAGGAGAGAGATAGAGAGAGAGAGAGAGGCACATAGATAGTAATCCGTCATTTGGCAAAGCAGCGTGTCCTAATAGCCATGCAATTACAAGTAGCAAGAGGCAATGCAATAGCCGGTGATCAGCGAGCCAGGTAAGATGGCTTAAGTACGTAATGATCCGGTTGAAGGAGCTCGAGTGTATGCCTCTTAGCCCCAGTATATAGCACAGCTACGACGACAACGCTATACAACGTAGACGAGAGAACTACGTCAACGGCTACGACGACGACGACGAGGACGACGATTAGTCTTGAACACACGTATTCGACATACCAGCGCTGCTTTGCAGTATCCCCTATCGATCAGTTAAATTTGAGGATCGACACCTTGTCTGCCTTCCATCCATCATATATACGTATATACCAATATAGAGCTTGTATAGAGAGCTTGCACTGGCTTTCTCACCTACAGCAAATCTCTCATCGTCATGTTCTCTCTCCCTCCCTCTCCCCCCTTAGTTTAAAGCTCAAGTGAATCTTGCAAGCTTGTATACGTGTGGCTGCCATTGGGGGGTAATTAGCAACCTTACCTAAATCACAGCACTGTTGTAGCTATATATGCTAAGAGTAGCCGTGAGTAGAGTGAGTAGTGTAAGGCACATTAAGATCGTTACACTAATCTATGTAGCACCATTCTCTCTCTCTCTCTCTTTCTCTCTCTCTCTCTCACTCACTGTAATTTCTCCTCTTACCGCTTCCGGTTGCCAAAGAAGCGAGAAGCATGAAAGGAGCAACGTGGCAAGGAGATAAACCGAGTATGACAGAGAGAGAGAGAGAGAGAGGTGGAGACAGAAATCTCACCTCAATGTGCATTGATTGGACAATGCGAGTATTCAGTGTGTGACTGTAGTCTACTCGCCCCTTTCTTGTGTTCCCTCCTACCATCTCTATTACTACTACTAGCTTTCGGTTGCCAATAATGCTATATGTGCCCCCTGGAATCTTCCCCTATCATCCTCTTTCTCTCTCACACACCTCCCGACACAACTGCTGCTCGAGGGGAAAAGCTCAGTGATACTATGTATATATCTATGGTCACCTCGGCCCGGATTTTCTCTCTCCAGGGTGTCCGGCAAATTCTCGGCTCCGGCCACTTGTTCAGAGCTCCGAGAGAGCGAGAGAACTTGCGCATTCTCAGTGCCAGCTTGAGGAATTCGAATTCGATGAGCGTTCCTTCATACTTCCCAGCATACAATACACACACTCACATACTTTGAAAATCTTGCCGTTTGCTTCGTTTATGTCGGGGCTTGTATATCTATCAAGATGTGGTTTAATAACTGCCAATGCCTTGTATAGTGTTGGTAAAATATATTTCTGAGACTGAATTTATCGATTTTATTTCTTGGATATATTCCGTTACAATAAACTTATTTTATCGTAGAAATAAAAATGTATCTTGTTTTTAAAATAAACTGATTTTTATAAAAGTTTTATTTAATGCGTAATTTTTATTTCTATATAATAATTCTTATTGTTATTGTATAGGAATAATATAGGTCATTCTGGGAAATGTAATTCGAAAAAATAAAGTAAAATATATTTATCTCGCACATGTATTATTTCATAAAAGTCGCGCAAACCAAGATACCAAACAAGGTCGTTATTTTCTCGAATTTTTGAAAAAAATAACATATATATATATCATCAATTTTGCCGGTGGCACACCAAAGTACATCCGAACTTTCATGATTTCACACTTGATACTTGACAATTTTTTTTTCATCCTTTTTTCTCTCTTACTTCGACCTATTGTTAAAGTTATTTCCAGTGCAACCTTCGAGACTTTTTGTATCAATGTTATACGGCAAAGAACGAAAGCTCAATCCAAACGCGGTATTTACGCGATGCACGAATAGAATATTGTCGGAGAGAAAAGGATGAGTATAAAAAAGAGGAAAGAGAAGGAAAAAACTGAAAAATACTAAAGTACCAACTCGCGGGAATAGTAAACAACGTAAAGAAAACGGAGGTGAAAAAAAGAAGAAGGAGGAGGAGGAAGAGAAGAATCCGAAGCGACTTCTTAAGACTTTGTTCGAGGCGAAGCGAGTTGAGCTAAGACACGCTGGGCGAGCAATAGTTCGGCCGCGTGGAAAGTCGATAAATAAAATCCGCGAGGTCGGTCGGTCGTAGTTGTGGCTGGAGAACGACGAAGAGAGAGAAAGAGAAAGAGAGAGAGAGAGAGAGAGAATAAATCTACGCTGTTACGTATATCAAGTTTTATGGCTCGGCTCGCATGGTCTTGGTTATTTACGCACCGCAGCTGGTGATGGTGGTGGCATATAGTACACGCGGTGTTACGCAGTACGTCGCATCTAGTACTTGCAAGCTTTTGACGATTTTCTCGGCATCGATAATGATTAATATCTCAAATATTTATATACATTTTGCATGTGAAAATTTTTAATTTTTTTCGTATTTATTTAGTTTTGAAAAATTGATATAAATAAGTTTCTAAAGGGTACTGCAACATAACAGCAATTCAAGAAAAGAGAAAGAAGTAGAACAGAAACGAGAGACAAAATGAAAATCAGCCAGAGCTTTTGAAGACGAGGTCTCGAGCTTGCAAGAGGAAACGGACAAATTGTTATTTCAAGCGGGTGAAAACTGGACGGGAATTAGCGAAGTAATTAAGAGTCGTGAAACGAGGCGAAATAAAGTCGCGCAAGCGAGTGAGCGAACGAACGAACGAACGAGCGGGTACCCTCAGCATAGCTACTACCATCTCACCACTGGGAGCTCCTTATTCTGAACTTGTCGGGAAAAGACTTCAAACTCGTTACACAGCCCGCGGGCAGTCTAGTCAGAGAAAGCAGTACTAACAGTATACTACAGCTCCCGGATGACTTCTTCTTCTTCTTCTACTTCTTTCTTTATTTCTTTTTTTTTTCTTTAACGAGTCTTGGATCTTTGAGGCTTTAGCTTACGTAAAAGAGAGGATTATGAAAAATAAACAGCTTTGCTATACTGTAGTAAAATAAATGTGGAAATACAACTGTTAATTTAATGCAACTATATAAACACAAGTTTTTATACTGAGTTGATCATCTTATTGATGCAGAAATAGACTGTCAGAATTCAAGAATTGTCCGTTAAATAGAAAAGTTACTTTTTAGACAACTATTTGTAGCTTTGGAGCAAGTCTTGAATAAATTGCAAAAAGTATTGGAGACTAAAACTAGAAGCGTTTAAAGTTTGGTCTTTAAATTAACTATTGCTGGCTCAGCTGAATCTTCTTGGCGATCTTTCATTATAAATTGCGTTGAAAAGAATGAATTGCAGAGAAAGCGAAGGAAAAAACAATAAATAATTAACATTTTCTGTAAGCTCTATAATAAGGTTTGATAACTTTTTTTTTTTTAAAATAGGTCAGTAATTGCAATAATTAATAGTTCTATTCTTTTAAAAGACAGTATCTTATAATTGTGTAATTTTGAACGTCTATTTAATTTTAAATGTGCTAGAAATGTTTAAATTTAAAAGATGTTCTTAATTATAATTCAATCGTACATTTTGATTTTGAAAATATAAAAAGTACATAAGAAAAATGTATTAATACTCTTTATAAAATAAAATGTACAAAATAATTTATTATCATAGGTATTATTACAATAATTTATAATTGTCACTCAAAGATACAGAAACCAATGTATTTAAGTTGAAGCTATTATTCATAAAACATATTAGTATTAACATTATTTTTTATTTAACGACATATCTCTATTTCAATTTTTCAAACTTCAAGCCAAGATAATCCTCATTACTTTATCACACACGAGAAAACTTCGAGACGTCCAAGCCATCCGCAAGTCCTTGAAAAAGAAAGAATAAAAAAGATCAAAACGACCAAGTGAAATCGCGAGAAGACGACTTGGATCTTATATATAAGAAAGTAAAGTGGAGAAGAATTGAAGAAAACAGTTACTCCGTGAGGGTCAAAACGACGCCTGGACGTCGGAGACATCTGGCGTTTGCTGGTTCGTTCTTTAGCGTGGCTTTGTCTCTCGGCCAAGAAGACACGCCTTCTCCTTACTGCACACGACTCGACTCTTTATAAACAGCAAAAGGGGGGGGGGGACTAAAGAGGGACACCACATAGTCCAGAGCTCTAGCGTCTTAATAGCCACTCGCTCAATCTTATCGCGGCTAGCGCAAGAAGCGCGGAAGCAGCCAATGGGCGTTACCCTTAGCTTACTTACATAATATATCTATATACGATCATTCGTTCTGCACGTCAATTTGAATTATCGCGCAAACTAGACTACTTTTATTGAATTTTTTCCCTTTCTTTTGTTTTTTTTTTATCTTTATATATATATGTAAGTAAATCATTTATTACGTCGACAAAGAATTTCAAACTCAGACAGCGTATAAGATTACTTCATATTTCACAAGAGCCACTAATAGTTTTCTAAAGCAATTTACTTTGAGTTTAAAGAAACGATCAAAAAGAAAAGAAGAAGAAGAAGAAGAAGAAGAAGAAGAAGAAAAAAACATTCTTGAAAGTCGTTACGATAAAACAATAACAGCACTAAGTTTTTCAATGCTGCAACGAAGACGGCTCACTTGCACTGTCTATTCATGACCAAAAAAAAAAAGAAAGAAAGAAAAAGAAAGGAAAAAAATTGGTAGAAGAAAGAAAAGACGAGAAATGAAAAGGAGAGCAAGGCAAGCGAGAGATGCAATGTAGTATCTGAGCAAAAGATCACGGGGTGGCAACGAGTCTTTCGAGATTTGAAAACGAGCTGCTCAAAAATTCGATTAAGCTCGCGCGAGCTTGCGAGTACGGTGTATCTAGCTATATATGTATAGACTGACGTCCATGCGGAAACGAGGCCGCGTTTTCTGATTGGCCGTTGTAAGTATGTGTGAGTGTGTGTGTACATACATGTATGGGAAAGAGAGGGAGAGAGTCTGAACTGGAAATCGCCTCGAAATTGGTTATTATTACCAGAACTCTCGAAGAGAGCCTATTGGGTGAAAATCGAGATATGCTTGAATTCGACTTGGCTACCTCCTGTTCTCGGCTCTGCTTTAAGAGGTGTGCTTGCGCGCATCCGTGGTTTAAAGAGGATTTCAGGTGATTTACAGAGGCAGGTTAGTTACTTATTGCGGGATTTAACTTACTGGATTCGTTATATTTTTGTTTACTATCTGTAAATCTGTTTCACTTGCTGTGCTTGGATTGTGAAGAAATTTTAAAATAATATATTTGTAACGAAATTAATTTGGGGATACAGAATTTTTAATACGTGCAGCTGTTTTTCTTATATTACCTGTTTTTCATTATTGTATTTATTCAGATAGAAAGTTCTTGAGAATATTGAAAAGTAAAAATTTTGTAATGTGCTTGTTTCGATGATAAAATCTTGAATGAATAGTATATTACGACCCATGGCCAGAAAGGTCGATTTCCCGGCCTGCGTGTGTTGACGGCCGAGGCGAAGCCGAGGCCGTCATTACACGCAGGTCGG
>JAPYZE010011375.1:0-19471 GCA_030522805.1 Leptomastidea abnormis
TTTTTATTTTGCGCACTGTTTAGCGTGCGAAAAAGTACTCTTTTGCGCACTGTAAACCGTGCGCAAAAGTCACTTTTGCGCACGAAATTGCAAAAAATGATTTACAACGATTGTGATGTTTATCTGCTTGATGTTCATCTTCCTTCGCTTGGGTGACAACCCAATTGTAACTGTAGGGCAATCTGTCAAAATTAACTTTTTACAAAAGAGTAATTAAGATAAATGCTATTTTTAAGCGTAACTTTTGAAACATTAAGCGGTTATTATTCTGAACTTGTCAAAAGGCAACCAACCTGCCTATACCTAGTAAAGTAGTGCAATGTGACTTGGGAAGCGAGAAATACTTAGTGGTCCATACTGAACAACTCTCTCCTATACCTAATAAACGTCATTTGATTTACACACAATCTTCAATTTAAGAACAAATAACCATCAACACATAAATTAATGCCAATCTTTTATGTAATTTGTTAAATACAGGTGTCTGGCAACTTGCACAACACCGGCCAGTTTTTGGTGTTCCGCGCGGAAAAGGACTCAAAAGTGCGAGTTAATATAACTGGTGGGCCATTGGCCTATCACTATCAGTTCGAAGAAATTTACATTCATTATGGTATGGACAATAATCACGGCTCGGAGCATCGCGTCAATAATTACGCCTTCCCCGCCGAGGTAAGACAATTTTTACACACTGTTTTTACTTACATATATATTTATCTAAAAGATTAAACTAAAGTTATTTCACATGATTATAGTGTACACAAGTAAGTACATGCGCGTGGTCAGCTAAATTTTATCCGCCCTTTACGTATACATGCAGAGGCGGTATAATGCTTTGGATTAGCATTATTTTTTCGCGAATAAAATAAATGTCAAGTAAGTAATTTTACGGGGATAGGTTGAGACCAAATTTTTATTTTTTCAAAATTTAAAGAAAGAATATTTTATCAATGAAATTCATGAATGAAAAGCTATTATATAACCATGAGTAGGTGTATTTTAATTTTTTTAAAAATTGCGATACGATGTGTAGTATGCGAGTGGCAATTTTACAGCTAGTAACACAGCAATAGGTATGGATAGATATGGTAGCAGAAAGCGAGAAGGAAAAAGAGAAAGCTGTTTAATTATGAGCAAAATGGTTAGACCATTCTTTTGTGAAACGTCAGCTGCTGGCTTATACTAATTTAATTTATAATTTGCGCGAGATGAAATTTATTTCTGCAGACGTTTTACTACACGTTTTTCATTCTCGTATATATATAGGTAGTATATACGCTGGCATTTATTACTCAAACGCGTGCGATAATTTGTAAACTAAAACGTGGGCGTGGCATACTAGTAGGTATCCAAAATTAATTTTGAATTTATCAGAACACAATTGATTCTTATATTGTACCTCCTTTTGAAATCTAAATACTAATTCCAGGCGTTAATTAAATCATAGATTTTATATATCAGTAATGCAGATTAAGCGAAATAGATTTTTAAAATCTATGATATTACAGAGAAAAATTGAAACGAAAGAATTCATTTCGTTGTCTTGTTATGCAATTCAACAGCTGTGCACCGACGATTATCCTAAAATGTAAATTGCGCATTTTCGAGCCAATAAAACTAAATCGATAGAATAAACGAAAGCAATATCGAAAAAATAAAAAAAAAATCGAGCAATGTCAGGGGCTACAACATTTAAAAGTACACACGCATTTTTATAGATACGCAGTATAGCTAGTAATGCTAGAAAGAGAGAGAGAGAGAGAGAGAGAGAGAGAAATAAAGCTGTATATTTTTCAAAAGAAATCTGGTCAAAAGCTTTATTAATAGATGGGTCAAAAAAAAATGCATTTCCGAGCTTTTCTGGGGGCCATTATTACTCCCCGGGCAAAATCGTCGCGACGAGACAGCCATACTCGCATGTAGCCGTAGGCCTATATCTATATATAATACTCACTCGGCCGACCAGCCGGCCGTCATATGTCACATATACTCCCTCGCACAGTAAAGAGGAGTGCAGATGAGCCAGTAGCCTCTGTAGCTCGCCTACATATCCCTCTTCCCTCCCTGGACTCCCCCACGCGGTATCCGCTTTGAAACATATAGCGCAGCTTTAATATTTACTTCCGGCCGATTTGGCAGGGCGGCTGAAAGAGACGAGGAGGTGGGGATGGGTGTGGGCGAAAGCCGCGCCCGATCCGTCGATACTCGCGAGAGCAGGCCATTCCCCCCGATCTCGGTAACACCCGTCCATCAAGCTCATCCTCTCTATCTCCCTCCCTCCCTCCCGCCCTTTCCATCTCCCTGCATTATTTCCTCTGCCGAGTATAGTCGAGATCGGTATAGCTACTCACACGATTGCTGCTTTCTTTTTTCCTCTCTCTTTTTTTTCACGTGGAAGCTGCGGGCCTTGCGTGATCGGAATCCGTTTTCCAAGCAGTTTACCTATGCCCAAGCTATTCCACGATTTCTCGTCTCTAACTATCTCTTTCTCTATTTTTGCTGCTCCCTTGAAGGAGGTATATTATAGAGGCAGTTAAAATTGTGCCTGAATTTTTGATTCGAGAAGCATGAAGCGGATATAAAGTCAAATTCGAAGGATAGGAAGGGAGAAAGGTAAGATAGGTAGGAGGGAAGCGGCTCGACGAAGCAAAAATAATATAATGGGAGGAATAGCAGTTTAGGCACACATAATAGAGCAAGCAACCGGAAGTCCTGACTCCGGGAAATTTCCTTTAACTAGTCGCTAGCCTGCTTGGTGCTCGCTTAGAACGAAAGCAAGAGGAGAGTTGGAGAAGAAGGAATCCGTTGAGATCTCGGTGGCACGCTTTCGCGGCAGCGGTGGCAGCCGCCCCCGATATACCAGGGTCGTTTTTAGGGTGGCGTGTCGAAGAGCTTTGGCTTTTCATTTAAACTAGCTACTGCTGCTGCTGAGGCGACGCTGGAGGACATTAAATAGCGCGGTCAGGAGAGAAGCAATTTAGATTGTCGTGACTCGAATACACGTATGTATGTGTATACTCAAATTCTGCTATGTCAAGTGAGCTTGTTAGCTTTTACTTTACGATGCAGTAGCAGCGGCAACTACGGCAGGTAGCTTCTAATGTCTCTAAAGCTCAAGCTGTATGTATTGGGAAAATCCTTGCCGTGGAGTGAGACCTGTTTTTTTTTGGTGGCACAGATGGTGGTAGTATAGTGACAAATAACGAACTATTGCTATTTTGAAATGTTTCAATTCGAATTTATCCTCGAATTGGTTGACTTGATTGAATAAGTTGAGGTTAGGGGTCGCACTATTCAAAGTTAAATACATGTTGTTTGTGTAGGGGAGAGTCCCCCATAGTATGGGGATCAGCTTCTAATATGAATCACTCGTAGTTTCCAGCTTTCTTAAGGGCATGCCTCAGACCTAACCTAAAACTGTAGTCAATATACCCAATTTTTATTTTGCAATATTCGTCGTTAATTGATATATTTTGTAAAATATTGGAGTTTTTCGAAAATTGTCAAGTGATTCGAATTGTCGGAAAGCTCTGACATTTTGACAAATAAGTCAATGAACGACGAATACTGCAAAATACGAGGTAGGTCTCTACGGTGGTATGATGCATACCCTTAAGCTATAAGGAGCCTCCGGACCAAGCAGACAACTTGCAGTTTGGCTAAATTGAATATGCTAAAAAGTTAGTGGCTCCTAGTATGGGTCATTCCGCTGTCCCCCAGTATATGGGTTTAGCTTTTCAATATATCATTTTACAAAAAAAATTCAACTTTGTTTATAACAACTTTTAAACATTTATAACATCTAAAAATAATGTAAAATAGTAAATTTGATGCCAAAAAACTTTCGGTAGGCATTATATGTGCTAAAATATGAAATTTCAATTGTAATATGTAAAACGTAATATTTTTGATAAATGCATTACATTTTAACTTGTAGATAAGTTTAGTAAGACTAAAACCCTTAATATCTATGAAAAATGTAGATGACCCATACTGGGGGGCCACTTTTTAAAAAACTCAAAAATGCAACTTTTTGAAAAACGCTAATAAAAATTTTTCTAACGCAGATAAGGTTACCAAATTTTTTCTGCTATTAGAAAAGTGGCAGACGCACAAAATCCTTTTTTGAAATTGAAAATTGGTCCACCCAATCAAAAGTTACAGGCAAAATGGTTATGGGGATCCATTCTGGGTGACTCTCCCCTGTACGTATGATAAAAACTCATTGTTCCTTATTTTTTGTGTGTATTTTTAAGAAAAAATCAAGCAACACCGACCCTCTATTAATCAAGTTCTCATTAATCATTTATTTATGTTTTGTAAAGTCAATAATTACACAGTAATATATTACTTTGGTCATAAATGTCCCGGATATATGTATAATAGGAGAGCCACGTGCCAGTCAATATATATTATATACATATTGATGGAGGAAGTAAGCGTAATGAATATACCTACACAGGCAGGAGCGCGCAATACACCATAATGAGCAATTGGAAAAAGTTTATCCAAGCAGTAGGAGAAGGAGGTAGGAAAGTTGAGTAGGCGTTTACAAAAGCTCGGCCACAATTTAGCATCAGTAGAAGAAGCAGTAGCAGCCGGGGGCATATCACAAGTTAATGTATACACACACACAAAAACACACACACACACACACACACACACCAGGTAGCAGCGGTATAGTAAGTAAGTGTGCGCCTATTGCTTGTATACAACATGAATTTTTATTCCGGGAAATAACTTTAATAAGGTCGTATATGGAGGTCGTAGTGATGGTTAAAGAGAGAGAGAGAGAGAGAGAGAGAGGGGAATAAGAGATAGGAGAGGATGTAGTTGGGGTATACCAAAAGCAGCAGCGCTTCCGCGGAAACTTGGTCGGGTTGCAAGCGGCTGCACTGCAGAGCTTTAACAAGCCCTCAAAATCTGCATCTTCTTATGTGATCTCTGCGTTTATAATACACACACACACACACACACACACACACACACACACACACACACACACACACACACACACACACACACACACACACACACACACACACCATGCATACCACTAAAGCAGCAGCAGCTTCTCTCTCTTCCGCTGCATACCTCTCATTCTGCACCGCAAGTCGAAGAAAGGCAACGCAACGTCTTCCAGAAGTCGAGGATCGAGAGAGGATGGAAGCATATCAGAAGAAAGAAATAGGACTGCTCTCTGCTCTATACTTGCTAAGGCTTATCTACCTGTACGCAAGCACCCTGCCAAGCTGCAAGTTGCAACACTATGAGCTACACCCCTGCCTCGGCAAAAGTCATTAACCGCATCGGGTCGCGGCTTGCTATAACTGCTTTTGCTCCTGCTGCTTCATACGTGCATATGCGCGAGAAAGAGAGAAAGAGACAGAGTGAGCTAGAAAGAGCGCGAGTTAGCAGCGACGACAGTAATTAATTGAAATTAATTACTGAGCCGTCGTAACCACCACCACCACCACCTCCACCACTGCCATCACGTAAGCCTAGCTCTATATACCTACCTATATACTGCTGGTAGATTCACGCGTGCGAGACTCCACGTACGTCTCTCGCTCCCTCGCTCTTTATCCCTTTCTCCCACCCACCCATTCTCTGCTCCAGCCAGTAGTCTACTTTGACAAATTAAACATTCGTTAATTCCCGCCACCCCGAGCCAATTAACTTGGCCAGTATGGGAAAGAGGATAGAGAGAGAGAGAGAGAGAGAGAGTTAGAGGGTGACAGTAGTAGTAGCTGCATCGCCGAAGCTTGTGTGGAAGAGGGAAAGAGCCTCCTTTGACCAACGGGGATCCCCGGAGCGGTGCTGAATGTGCCACCACTCGAGGGAAGAATCACGAAAATCCATTATGTGTACATTAGCGCGCCGCCACCTCCTTCCTCAGCCGCTGAGAGAGCCACGGCAGTGTAATGAGCGGAGCTTATCCTGCAGCGCCAGGATCCGCTCCTGCCGAGCTCGGCTTCTGCTGCTGCTACTTCTACTACTACTACTACTACTACTACTACTACTACTACTACTGTAGCAAGCGCGAGACTGTCCGATACTGCCTCACCCCTCCCCCTCCCCTTGCAACCCCTATATCCCGCGAATGAGAATCCCCTTTAAATGCTTTCCTCCTCCGACACTCTCTTTTCTAACTCTCGCTGCTGGGCTGGCTTACTTTTTAAGCCCCTTTACCACACCTGATTCTTCTTCTTCTTCTTCTTCTTCTTTTTCTTCTCCTGTCCTTTTTTGGACCGCATAGCGGACATTGAGTTACTCTCTACCTGTGTCATTCTTTGCCAGACTCAAGCTCAGACTAATGCCAAGGCTTTTACCACCCCAGGCGCGATCGAGGTGTCCTTTGACCTCCCTATACACACTGTATAATATATATCTACCCAAGTTATTTAATTAGACACTTTAATTTTTATCCCAACTCTCGATCCTTTTATACTCCATCCCTTTCTTGCTACCTCTTGCTCTCTACATTTCTTTGAGTGAAAATTTCACTCAAAATCAAAAGAGTGGCTCTGAAAATTTCTAATGTTGGAGTAACCGTTCACTCGATTCGAGTGAACTTCACTCGAAGACTAGAAAAAACAGCCATTTTCACTCAAATAAATTTAGAGAGTGAAATTAAAACTTGTTTTATTTAGTTATTTGCTTGGTTATTTGTTGCTGCGCTTTGGAATGCTGAATTTCCACAACAACAAAAATGAATATAAGAATATTCTTTTTGGCAAATAGGGGAAGATGAGGTATTTTGAGAAAAGTGGTTTTGTTTGGCCTGTAACATTTTTGATTTTTAATATTTTTATAACGGACAAGAGAAGCTTTAATCGATAGGCCGTTAACTAGAAAATCCACTTTGTCCCGATCAACTAGATGTCATTGTTAAATTTTCATTCTAAAATATGTAAAAACGTTTTTTCTTCTGGTCGTGTTGGCTCACAACATTGAAATTTTGTAGCCTAATAAAACAAATAAAACTGAACCTGTGTGCAAAATTTGAGTATAGGTCACCAGCTAAATTTCAGAGAAAATTAATGTCGAAGATCGCATTTTTTACTTGGGGCTTATATGAGGTTATGAAATTTTCACCAGAAGTCTTGGGTTTTCTTGTTTAATAGATGTCTCACGATACTGAAAAACTAAGAGATTTAAGTACGAAAAATTTCCTTTCCAATGATATAAAGAAAAGTTGAAGTCACCAGCCATTTATTAAAGATATTGTTGTTTGAAAGTCGGTATAACGTAGATTTCGGTATAGAGTGCAGTGCAGACGAAGCGCCGCAGTCCGACGCTACTGCTGTGATTAAATTTCTTTTTGTAAAAAAATTCTTTTATTTTAATAAATTATCACAAATACTATCATATTCTTGATTAAAAACTTGTTTTTATATGATCATTCATATGTTTGATGTTTATATTTAAAATAAATAAGCTTTTTTATTTATCAATTTTTAGGTTACTTTTTTGACTAGTTAAGGTAATCTATAGTGCACAACTCGAATGAGAGCTTTCGTTAGTGACTCTCGTCCAAAATTTAAAAAAAAAAAAAAAATGCTGTTTAAAAATCGCTTAAAGTAGCAAATGAGCCAGTTTTTGGGGGAAAAAAGGATTTAACATCTAGAACAACCCCCCCAAGTTTAGTTCGATTATCTCTTTTTGTTCCAGAATTATCCTTGAATTCTCATTTTACCCTACTGTTCTCAAAATTCTCCATCTTCCCCTACATATTTTACCTTCTCGTCGGATTTCATCCTTAAAATTAATAAATATCTTTTTTATATATTTGCTGCAACCATATCTGATAATAGACTTATTTTTCATAAACAAAATTAAACGAGAGTTCGTCTTTGAGATCGATAAAAATATGAGATTTTGTAGCAGTACATAAAATAGAGAATATTTACAAACAAATGAAATAAAATAAATAAAATAAAAAGTAAGAATGAGATCAAAAATGAAGAATGAAGAAATTCTTGCGTTTGCTCAGATCAATATATTTTTTTTGCAAAAGTATCCCTCTTTCTGTCGTATATTATTATATTTACATTTAGCATCGATGCAATATGTATATATATAAAAAAAAAAAAAAAAAAAAAGGGGAAAAAAAAAGAAAACAGAAAAAAAGAAACGAAGGAAGACACCTTGAAGGCAAGGAAAGAACGAACGAGAGTCGTCCACCCGCCAGCCCGCTTGTTCGCTCGCTCGCTCGCTCCGGCGATACAAATATTTGTCCGGGAAAGCTATGAAAATAAAAATCCCGCGCGACAGCCGGCACTTTATACGCGACGCGCGTGCGAAAGCACAGTAGCGAATAAAAGCTCGCCTCGTCTATCTCCTTCTCTCTTTCTCTCTCTTCCTATCTGCGTATGTATGACTGTATATTTATATATATCTGTATGTATTTGGGTAGCGCTGCTCGAGCTTCGTGTGTGTGTGTATATATACACACACGAATACATAGCTACCAAGAGAGAGAAAGAGAGAGACTTGATGGTTTTCTCTGCCACCGCCGTGCAACATAACGGAACAAGTTTATCGCATAATGCAGTCGTCTTTTCTCATAGCTATATACGCACTTTCGACTACACGCATGCCTTTTCCCTCTCTCTACAACTACCCCAGCCCCACTGCTCTTCTATCATTCAAACCAACTGTTTAGTCCGGGCCTCAAAGGGATCACGTAACATTTTTGAGCTCCACGACTCCACCAAGGTTTTTTGTATCCACCAATGTAACTTCACCTCCTGATTCCGAATTTCAAGGGTGGAATGCCGAAAAAGTGGTCAAAAGAAAGTTATTAACAAATTATTATATACAAATTGACTAAATTATTATTTATCGGCTTGAAAAAATTGTTTTCTTATAATTTGGCCAATTCTAAACAAAAAAGATCTCTTTTACTGCTTCCTCGAAGAGGAAGCTTTGTGATCGTATCTCTCTCTCTCTCTCTCTCTCTCTCTCTTTCCACATTGGGAATATTTAATCATCATGCCCGTCTCCCGCATCCATAATATACATATATCCAAGAGGGGGGTCTTCCTCCAAACTCAAATCGGCGCTTGTACTTTTTGTTACGCTCTCTCTCTCTCTCTCTCTCTCTATCTCTCTATCTCTCTATCTCCAGCTAATATGCGGAGGAAGCCAAGAGAATCGAGAGGCGAAAAGAGGGAAAGAGAGAGAGAGGAAGAAAGATAGTGCAAGTTGGGACTAAAGGAAGGTAGGAGGGACAAAGACGAATGAGAATCGCGATGCATATAGTACAGCCCAGGATCGAATAAGCGAGTGAGAGCTGACTTTGGTGATCGTGAAGAGAGAGAGAGAGAGAGAGAGAGAGAGAGAGAGAGCTTCGGAGGCCGTTCGGAGGATGAATGACTGAATAAGCGAATCGACGAGGCGGCTCACGTAGGACTCCTACTAGCCACGGTCTTTGGCCTGCAAGCTCTGCTCTCCCTCCCTCCGTTCTCATCCCTCGCAATAACTTCGATCTCCGCCTGCCACATTTCACTTATAACAGAGAGCGCGCGTGGCGAAAATCAAGCGGTCTACAAATGCAATTGCCTATATACTGTACTCCGATTCATATGCATCTCGAGCCTAATCCCTTCCCCTTCGAACAATCAACTCCTCTCTCCAACGCTCTTTTCCAAAAGCGTCAACTGATTTTGCAAGCGTGTCCCCCATCCATGCGGAAGGTTTAGCTTGGCTTCTCTCGGTTGCCGGGACTATAAGAACGGAGAAGGAGGAAGAGGCTACTGGGTTTTATCTTTTATCGGTGGTACCGGGATTTGTTCGCGAGACGCTTTATTGTGATTTTATCGGCAAGAGCAGCAGCAGTAGTAGTAGTATAAGTAGTAGTAGTAGTAGTAGGATATACCGAGCTTAAGAAGCAATTGCGCTGACCTCCTCCGTGTCTCTATATATACATACACATCTCTCCTCCACCCATTTTCCCCTGATGCTGCTACCGTAGCATATACCGTAGTAGATACGGAAGAAGACAGTGAAAGAAAAGAAACTTCTCGTTCTTTTACAAATTGAGAGAGAAATCTTTTGAATCAAGTATCGCGTATATTCTTAATACAGCTTGTGGGCTTAAGTAAGTAATCTTTTTGTATTTCTACCTTGTCATGTACTCGTCAATTTTATCAGGCTTTGACAGGATCTACAACTACTGCTGCTACTCCCGATTTAATGTTTTTTTTTTTTTTTTTTTTTTTTTTTTTTTTGTTTTTTTTTTTTTTTTTTTTTTTTTTTTTGTAACGAATTAGTATCTGTCCTGTTTTATTTATTTTATTTTTTTTTATAAGAAGCAAAACTTACCAAGTTCTTAATAAAATTATCCTCAATCTAATATCCATATGTTATTAATTTATATTTAAATATAATTATTAGAGCTGTAATGTATATTAGAATTTTTTCAATATTTGAACTAATCGAAAAATGATATTCATGTCGAAATGATGCGAAGATCGAAATAGTATTCGAATAATTCAGTACTATTCGAATATTTAAATTTTTTCTCGTTTTCATAAATATTAAAAGTTTATAATACTCAGTCATTTTTCGTCGCTACATAACCAAATAATTATTTTTTGAGAAAAATAAGAGTAGAGGAGACCAGGGCATGATTAAAGTTTTTTTTCTATCCCCTGCAACTTTTTTAATTTTTAATATTTTTATTCCGGACAAAAAAGGTTTTGAAGGTATTGCCTTTAACTAAAAAACTTACTTTGTCCGGATTAGCTAAATGCAATGGTTTAGTTTTAAACTCAGAATTTAAAAACCGGGGCTTGATTAAAAAAATCAAAAAAACCCCGGGGTATGATTAAAATTGCTAAATTTCATTACAATATCAAATTTTAAGCATAAATCTTGATAGTACTTTTAAACTACAACATATAACGAAAATTTTAAGCCCTGGCTGATGTTCTTAAATGCTTTCCTTCATGAGTTATAGATTATTTTATATCAATTTATTAAATATTTTTTTTATAAATTATTCTATACATAATTTTAATTTTATAAAAACAAAATTGAAGGCCTTGAACTCAGCTACAATTTAAGCCTTAGCTGGTTAAAAAAGCTTGTCCGGATCTAAAGTTACGCAGGATCAAAGTTACAAGCTATTTATTTCAATTTCCTGTAACTTTGGATCTAGACAAGCTTTTTTAACCAGCCAGGGCTTAAATTAAAGCTTATCTCGAGTACTTTCTTTATAGTATTTTTATTTATTTTTTTAACTTTTAATTATTGAAGGATTCACACACAAATATGTTTTTAATAATATCCTGAAAATTTTTTTAATCATACCCCGGGTTAATATATATTATTTAAAATGGACGTATCTCAGAATAGAATAAAGCTAGGAAGGTCGTCGGGGGCGCAAAATACTCGTATTGAGTAGTACTTAAAGTTGGTCTATCGTGCGAAACCCGAATGCGCATCGTTAAAATATAAAAGCTACTATTCAAAAAACCAACGCTTACAAAATGAAGTGCGAAAATCGAATAATGGCGCTCAAAAATCGAGTTTATCACCAAAGTACGTCATATTATGAAAATTAACTCCTTTTAACAAGTACAACAAGACCTCCAAGTTTCATCCGATTTCATTAATCCTATCAAAAATAATCTTAACATTTTAATCATACCCCGTTTTAATCATGCCCCGGTCTCCCCTAGATAGGATACAATTAAATTCGAATATTATCCAAATAGTTTCATCGAATATTTGAATTACGAATAGTCATCGAATAAATTATTCGAATATTCGAATATTTTTTATTTGAATAGTCCCAGCTTTAATACTTATCATTATTTCTGTTATTGTTATCTCCATTACCAAACTGCAAAACATTCAAGTTTAAGGTAAAAGCACATTTTAACATAAACATTGGACGCTAAGTTTCGTAGGTAAATACAGTCCAAAGCTAGCCGGTACATCTGATTGATAAAACAGGATATGAAAACAGTTTTAGCAATTTCAAAATGGAATAATGCAATTTTACTAGACGATGTAAAAGAAAGAGTAGAGAAATAGAGAGGGACAGTGAAAAGCGGCACGAATCGAGCTTACAAGGTGGCTATAGAGAAGAGGAAGAAGAGAGGGGGCAAGAAGAAAATGAGAAAAGTGTATTTAATCTCGGGGGGTCAGTGAAATGAATAGTGCACAGGGGCAGGCGGCCGGTCAGGGAGCTATGCTGTGGGGGGGGGGGGGGGGGGGGGAGGGAAGAAAACCCCCCCGGCGAGGCCAGGGATGATTTTGGTATCGTCAGCCTCGTCGTCAGGCCGATGGGCCAACGTTTACAGAGCGTTATTCAAAATCTATATTAAAACCCTGCAGTTGCAGACTCCAAGTGCGGGTCTCTGTATAGAACCGGGGAGTTTTGGCTGTATAGTCATAGGAATAAGAAAATATACTATGTGTGTTTGTACCGAAGAAAAAATAATTGTCCAGCTATGTCAACATTTGAAACCCTATCGAATGGATTAAATATATATTGTGTGATTATATAGGTTATTGGGTTCTGCAGCTGCTATGTAAAACATGTTTTTCTTCAAATTACAAATATTGATTCCTAATTTTATGAATTTATCTTCTTACTTAAACTTTTACTTAAGGGCATTCCTTACACACTTAACCCCCAAACCGTAGTTACCGACATTGTCGATTTTTCGTTTTTTGCCGTCAATTCACATATATTTGTGAAAATATAAAAATGTAGGAACAATCCTTAAACGACCAAGATTGTTCCTATACTTTTATATTTTCACAAATATGTGAATTGACGATGAAAAACGAAAAATAAGAGGTAGGAATCTGTGCCGGTATGAGGCATGCCCATAATAAACGTTTTTAATGTTAATGTATTTATTTTCAAAAACATTTATTTCAAGGAGTTTTTCACTCGTGAAATCAACTTCAATATTCGGTGTTTTTAGCTATTTTTAACAAATTAAGCGTTTTTAAATTGCTTAAAGGATTTCATCGATTTCATATCGGTTTCACAGATTTCAAACGATTTTAAGCGATTTTAAATCACGTGAAATCGCCAAACATTTCTCACAATTTCTAAAAAAAATTTCTGGAGAACGATTTCAACTGATTTCATCGAATTCCACCGATTACAACCGATTTCTTAAAAAAAATCAATTTCACAAGTGAAAATCCTCTTGATTTATTTTTAACAATAAATATATGAATATTAGAACGTACATTCAGTGGAATGTTATTTAGAATATATTTATTTTTTAAAAATTTAACTTTTTGAATGCATTTGATCTATTCAGAAAAGGACGAAAGAAGCCCAAAAGTGCGTAATAAACGGAAAAGTATATACTTATCGTCCAAATATTATAAGTTCCTAAGCCAAAAGATCACATGAAAAATTTATACTATCAAAACTATATAGTAAAGCACTTGTAAAAAACGTGGTGTGCTCAAATAAGTAGTCCCTTTTCATATGGTAACTATATAAAACAGTAATTCCGTGAAAAGCGTTTCTTGAAAAATTTCTTCAATTCTAAGATACACTATACTCGAATTTATTTAAAGGACTCATCCTTCGCACATTCATTCCTGCAATCATCTTACTCATGCTCTCAGTTAAACAGTATATTTATATGTAAATAAGTCTCTTAAACAAAATCTTTGTTTACAAAGACATGCGCATGTATAAGCTTTCACGTATTACTGAGAAAGACTAAATCTTGAATTGCAAGGAAGCACATATAGACAGAGTTGCAGGACACCCTATATATTGCAACACAAAGCAGCTCTTCACAAGCTCTCTAGACGTGCATACCACCGCACATACTGAAACTTTGACACGCTATAGCCCGGGTATAGGGTAGGAGGAGGGGGAGGGTATAGTTGTGTAGTATCATCGTTCTAGAATATTAGAGCTGTTGAGAGAGAAAGAGACAGCCCACGAGGGCTATATGATATACGCAAGCAGCGCGTATAGAGAGCGATAGAGAGACGGATGAGAGAAAGAAAAGGCACAAGTAGCTTGTTCCATACATACTATCTCCCCTCCTCTCTCTCTCTTTCTCTCTCTCTCTCTCTCTCTCCCTCTATCTGGTAGAGGGTGGAAAGCCACCAAGATTCGCACAGTACTGAGCGCAGTATGCTGCTGTTGCAACTGCTTCAAACGGCTATGCCTGTGTGTGTATGTATGTATGTATTCAAGGATTCAGATCCTCCTGGTAGAGAACGGGCCCATTACACAGAAGATCACAGTGATGAGGGAGCTTGAGTAAGAGGAGTAGTAGTAGTAGTAGTAGTAGGAGTAAGAGGATGGTAGTAAGGCAAGGAGGCGGGTGGGTAGGAGAAGCAGGAGGTGGAGGAGGAGGGGCCGAGAATGCGGAGATGCGACTCTGGATGCGCGACGCTATGGTAGTACGTAGCAAACGAGCGCCTCTTTGATCCAGTAGAGCGCACTCGAGGTTTCGGATGATGAAGTAGGGGACATAAGTATGTACTTTAATGGAAGAAAGAGGAGGAGGAGAAGGCAGAGGAGGAGGAAGGGGAAGGAGAAGAGGAAGCTAAAGGGTAGAATAGAGAGAAGATGAGAGGATGGTGAAAGAGGGCAGGTATAGAAGAGCACAGAGCTCATCCCAAAATCGCTTGACGCAGCAGCAGCAGATGGCAATAGATGTGTGCTCTCTCTCTCTTTCTAAGCAGCACTAGTGAGTAGAGTACTACTAGCAGCGTTTAGTCGTATCGTCTACATCATCGTCATCCTCGTCCTAGACGTCGTCGTCCGCTACACCTCAATCGACAACTGCTCTCTCTCTTCTCAAGCTCGAGCTTCTTGCGTTCACAAAGCTTGTACTGCGAGCTCTCGCTAGTCGCTGTAAACCTGGAGAAGAGGCAAAGCTCGTTGAATATAATACCACAGCCGCCCAGTGGTAAAGCATAGCCATAGGTACACACATAGAAGACCTGATATGAGGAGAGATGAAGGAAGAGATGAAAGGAGGTATAGAGTACGCGTATAAGAGGAGGCACATCACATACACACACACACACACACACACACACACACACACGCGCGCGCGCGCGCGCGCACGTGCCGCTTATAAGGGACGCTCTGACGGCCACTGATTAACGGCCAACCTTCCCCTTCCCCCCTCGCGATTATACTAGGTATGAGATCGCAGTGGCAACGACGACGGCGCGTACCACCCATAGGATTAACTTGTTCCGCCGAAGGACTTTTGGGGTCAAGGAATTCCATTCGCCACTATGATTCTCTCCCTTTTCCTTTATCCTCCTCCTCCTTCTTCTCTCTCTCTCTCTCTCTCTCTCTCTCTCTCTCTCTCTCTCTCTCTCTCTCTCTCCCTCTCCCCCCCTCCCTCTCCCTTCCTCCCCCCCCCCCCCCCCCCCCCCCCCCCCACCTCCCCCCAAGCCTTGTTAATCTATATAATGCGTGATTCCTAATTATATTACGTGTGTACCCTTCGTTCTCTCAGCTTCTACTCTACTACTACTACTACTACTACTACTACTACTACTACTACTACTACTACTATACCCCTACAATGTATTAGTGGCCCGCGGCACGACGGCCACCAATTGTTGCCCCGATATTCACAGGATTATTATTGGGTTATATACGAGAGTAACTTAAGTATCCGACAAATTTCTGTTATAGCATTAATTCAATGAGCCGCGACTGAAATTAATTATTTTGTTGGAAGAAAAACAAAAATAATAAGGGAAGAGAAGGGGGAACTGAGGGTTTGAGAGGTAACGAATTTAATTGAATTGTCTCGTTTGTCAAACAACAAGATTTCGTTTTACTAATTTTTTGAAGGAAAAACAGATAAATTAGTGATGGACATCGTGTGTAATACTTGTAAAGTACCATAACTTTGACAAAGCAACTCTATAAATTTTCCTCAGATATCGCTAAAATTGTTTATCTTAAAAATTGTTTTATTTATGCCTCTTACGAAATTTTACAAGGAGACTGTCACGTATGCGGGTCATGGATTCTGATGAAATTTGGTATACTGGGTCCTTTTGGCATACAATGAAAGTATCCCAAGTCCTAAGGTCTAACGCCTTTTTGTTTTTGAGATATCTATTATCAAAGTTTAGAATTTAGCATTGTTTTGTATATCTATATATTGTTTTTCATATGTATAGATATACAAAAAAATACTGAATTTTAAACTTTGATGATAGATATCTCAAAAACAAAAAGGCGTTGGACCTTAGGACTTGAGATTCTTTCATATTATGGCAAAAGGAGTATACCAAATTTCATCAAAATCCATGACCCACATACTGTACACTCTTCTTGTTAGCTGGGTATAAGGACTATACAATTGTTTTAAAGTATTATCAATCTTTTTTTTAGCTAAAAAAGACTAGAAAAAACCGCTGCCAAGTATTTGACAGAAAGCTTCCTCAAATACAATTTTGATTCTATGAGAAATTAATATTCATAAATAATTTAATCTAAAATTTTACATTATTATTATTTTTTTGTATTTCTTTTTCTATTTATAAATAACTTCTCATGAAAAATTTTTCAAACGCACTCGAGTTTTTGAATAAACTAAAAAAATAATTTTTCGCAATTTTTTCAAAAACTAATAAATAGTACATTTTCGACCTGGTGCGGGAGGTGTGTTGTGCCTCACCCGGAGGTTGTTCGGCCGAGCGAAGCGAGTTGAAACATTTTTTTTTCATTATTTTAACCTCAAAATAATATCTTTGGTAGAGATTTTGAGGTTCTCATGATGAAAAAATATTTTTGACCTGGTATGGGAGGTGTGTTTTTGTGCCTCACCCGATGTTCTGCCTCGCTTCGCTCGGCCGAACAACCTCCGGGTGAGGCACAACACACCTCCGACACCAGGTCAAAAATGTACTATTAATATAGGTATAACTGTAATACTAATAAAATTCGAATAGAAAAATTAACAGTAAGTATTTTTTTATCTTTATAAGATTGTGGAAATTAGATATAATGTAAAGATTCAGCCAACTCACTCCAACATTTCCTATCTACCGTTATCCTTGCGAAATAATTGACTAATTTTTAGATTTTAAGAAATCGTAAAAAACTTACAATTTTGAAATTCTAAATAATCACAATTTAATTCAATTTATTAAGATTAATTTATAATTTATCATAAATTTTTTCCATTTTTATTTTTTCTTAAGCATTTGCTTTTTTCAAAAAACTGTATTTTAATTAATTATAAAACCCTTGGTAGAAATTGTTATGTAATAAACAAATTTCTACATGGTTTGACTGATTTGTTTAAATGTATTACATTTATATATTACCTGAATGAAAAAAAAAAAAACGAATTATAAAAACAATTTTTAAAATATTATTAACAGTATAACACATGCAATAAAATATATGCCTTTACATAGCTATATTTAAAAGAGTTTTTATGAAATGTTTCGAAAAGTACGATTATTTTATGTTTGTTTTACACCATTTACTATTCAACTAAATTAATACATGTATATTAAAACGTTTGAAGAGCTAATAATTAAATATTTATAGTTGATATTTTATATATTTACATATACATGTTTATAAGTATATATATACATTATCAAATAAAATTACTGGATTAAATACCGAAGTATGTGAATAGTGAACAGTTTAAATAATATTAAATCCTTTGATGAAAAAAAGTTTGTTATATACTCAATCCAATATTGAAGGCAAAAAGGAAAAGAAATTCTAGTAAAATAATGAAACGCAGTTTTTTATATTTGTTGTAAATATACATAGAGAGCAAACGTAACTGTAAGCCAAAAGCTAAAAAGTTTCAAAAAAGATATATATTTTTTGGGACGTTAGGTGAACGTGGTTTGTTATAAATAAAAAAAAATCATTCGCAACCATAATAAACAAACAGCTCGGTGGAAAAAGAAACAACATATGGACCGGAAGGGGCGAAAAGGTATGCCGAAAGGTACGAATATAAGGGGGAGGGATGGAAAAATTTAAAAAGAGCAGTAGAGAAGAGAAGGAGATATAGGTGTATATATGTATGTATATATATATAGGGGAGACCAGGGCTTGATTAAAACGGGGCATGATTAAAATTTGAAGATTATTTTTGAACGGGAATATGGAATCAAACGAAACTTGGAGATCTTGTTGTGATAGTTAAAAGGAGTTAATTTTTATAACATGACATATTTTGGCGACATACTCTACTTTTCAACGCCATTTTTTGATTTTCACACTTCATTTTTTAAAAAACTTTCTTGCATACTAAAGCTCCGCTTATTTTAACAGTGCGCACACGAGTTTCGCACAATAGACCAGCTTTAAGTACTACTCAAAACGAGTATTTTGCGCCCCCGACGGCCTTCCTAGCTTTATTCCTTTCTGAGATATGTCCATTTCAAGTAACATATATTAACCCGGGGTATGATTAAAAAAATTTCCGGGGCCCTGGCTTTTTTCAAAAAGCTTGTTAAGATCCAAAGTTACATGCAATTAAAATTAAAATATCAAAAAATAGCATTAAAAATTAAAAATTTTCAGTTAAACATGTAAAATCGTATTAAAAATAACTCATAACTTTAACCCTACGTAACTTTAAATCCAGACAAGCCAGGACTTAAATTATAGCTAACTTGGACATGTTGTCACATTCGGGTCACGGATTTTGATGAAACTTGGTATACTGGGTCCTTTTGCCATATAATATAAAAGAATCTCAAGTCCTAAGGTCTAACGCCTTTTTGTTTTTGAGATATCTATCATCAAAGTTTTATATTCAGCATTTTTTTGTATATCTATATATATGCAAAACAATATATAGATACACAAAACAATGTTAAATTCTAAGCTTTGATGATGGATATCTCAAAAACAAAAAGGCGTTGGACCTCAGGACTTGAGATTCTTTTATATTATAGCAAAAGGACCCAGTATATCAAGTTTCATCAAAATCCGTGACCCGAATGTGACAACATGTCCAAGTAAGTTCAAGGCCTTCAATTTAAGTGGTTATACATAATACTTTGCTTCGACAAAATTAAAGTTACAGTTAAAATAATTCGCGAGAAAATATTTAATAAATTGATATAAAATAATCTATAACTCATGAACGGAAGCATTTAAAAACATCAGCCAGGGCTCAAAATTTTCGTTACGTACTGTAGTTCAAAAGTACTATCAAGATTTATGCCTAAAATTTGATATTGCAATGATATTTAGCAGTTTTGATCATACCCCGGGCCTTTTTTAATCAAACCCCGGGTTTTTTGGATTTTTTTAATCAAGCCCCGGTTTTTGAATTCTAATTTAAAACTAAACCATTGCATTTAGTTAATCCGGACAAAGTGGATTTTTTAGCAAAAATCAATACCTTTAAGATCCTTTTTGTCCGGAATAAAAATATTGAAAATTAAAAAAGTTACAGAGGAAAGAAAAAAAAATTTAATCTAGCCCCAGTCTCCCATATAT
>JAPYZE010011398.1:0-12442 GCA_030522805.1 Leptomastidea abnormis
CGCGAAAGAGTTTTTTGTCAACTATTTTCCTTGATCTCAAAAAAAAATCACAAAAAAAGCCTTTTTTTCTGGTCCTTACTGTGGTGTCCTCCCTTAATTTTACAGAAAGCATAATCAAATTTATATTTTTACGACTTCTGAAAATTATATTACTCAAATGATTGATAGAGGCTTGCACCATATATACCTATATAATACACTGAGCTTTTAGCCAATATAAACCAAAAACAAGCTTTTCGCGTGTGTACGTCCATATAAACGTCAACACCAACAATCGTATATATATAGGTACCTCACGCTATACGTACATATAAATGCCACTCGTGCCTAAAATTATACCCTCGTTGCTAAGTACTAGGCTATTTGGTAAAAGAACTCCCATAGGCTATTTTATATTTTGCTTCTTAGGAAATTTTTGCTATATACATATAATGTAAGAAAATTTAGTTTTGAAAATCAAGAGTTGATATAACTTCCTGGCTTTTTCTTATATACCTATGTGTGTATTTACCGCTAAATAAAGATCAGCCGTTATTTTATGCCTGTAAGGCATATACTGTTTTCTTGCTTATATTCATTGATCTCCTCTGTAATAGGTATAACAGAGAAAGAACCTATGAATTTTCCAAGCATACTTGCATCTTATGTTTTGCATCAAGCTTCAAGATATACCAACTTGGCTTTTGAATTTTGCATTTCGTTCTACCCGTAATCGTCCAGAAGATTCTCGGTTACCTTTATTATCATTTATATCCTTTTTGGCCTGTCGTTTCAACTTTATGAATTATTCCATTTTACGATGAATTTTTATCGACTCTGTTTATGAATAATAAACTATTATTTAGCTAGGCACTTTTTTTTTATTAAATTGTTATTATATTTTACTGAAACACTTTGGACATTTTGGAAAATTATAAAATTTATGAAAATATCCTCTATAATGTAATTTTATAATTTTAGAACTATTTTTTTCTGTGCATAAAACAATATTCAAATAATCTTAAAAAATTTTATAATCTATATCCATTTATCATAATTACGATGTCAGACCAAAGGAGAAGAAGGTGGTAAAGCTTCTTCTTCTTCTTCAAGATTGAAAACCATATACTAATAGCGGAATGTTAAATTTAATTGGATGAGCAATAATAGACAGAGATAGAAACCCTTATATATAAACCGGAAGATTGACGAATTCAATTTAGCTTGATAGGGAGGGGGACACATTGATTTCCAATGTAAGCTCACAGGTAATAATAATGATAATAATGATAATCTCACTTTTGAGAATATCCTACCAACCGAGTATAATTAATCTTATTAAACACGAGAATTTCGCGCTTGGTCATACATACATGACTATTACCACCAGAGAAACGTCAAATGGCAAATTACCGGTGAGCCTGAAGGCATCTGTTACGTAATCCACTGTACCTCTCCCTTGACTTTCCTATTTCCTCTTCCGTTCTACCTTGACTTAAAGTCAAGGTGGTGGTTTTACTTGCTGTCGACCTGAGGATTAAGCGCTTTCGCTTTTATCCTTTTTTTTTTCTTCTTTTTTTCTCTTGGAAGACACTAAGATCTTGATGTGTTGATGAAATGATGAGGGCTATTAGATCTGGATTTACTTTTTTTATATTTAATTCGTGTAAACACTATTATAAAATAGTAACTGCTTGATTGTTGATATGAATTATATTTCTCGTTTAAAAAGTGAGAATTATAATAAGATTTATGATATTAGTAAAAGAGAAAAATTAGGTATTCCGAAGTTGTTAAGATAAGAAAAAAAAAATAAAATTTAAAATAAACCGTTGTAAAAAATGACGGTTTTTCAGACTATTAATATAACACTTTCCATATTTTAAAATACCTCCTTTACAAACAACAAAATTATCGCGATTATATTTCAAGGCTTGACATGTTTTTCGTACGTAGACGCAAAAATGAGATGATAAGTATAATAAAGTGACGAACTCTGTGTTCCTCCTTCTCCTTCATCTGGTATACAAATTTTGTGATCGACATAATGAAGACGATTATTAAGGGACGTTTTGGTATCATAAGAAGGCGACGATCAAACTAAATATTATTCGACCTTGATATTATACGTGATTGGCAAACGAGATTATATCGTATACGAACGACGATAAATATGTAAATATACAAAAAAAAAATACTCTGAAAAAATCAATGGCATGGAGAGTAGAATATATATTCAAAGGGCTAAAAGTGCAGCAGTAGTATATCAGCTTCTTTGGCCTTCGAATAATTTATATTGGAAAATTCCAAGTCTTTTGCTCATAGTTTTAGCTTGCCACTTCTTAATAAGTTATGATTTCAAAGAGGGAACAGCTTGGTCGATAAAGCACTGGTTTCGTAATTCAAAGGTTGTGAGTTCGATACTCGAGTCTATGTCGAATTTACTATGTTCATCTCACTAGTTGAAATACACTTAGTAAAGTGTCAAAAAGACTTTTAATTTAAGTAAAAATATTTAATTTCTCAAATCCCTTGATTTTCTTTTTACTTTACCGTATGTATTTTCTTTTCGGCATCCCAATTCATTTTAATCATTGATGTTAAAAAATATAAAATTTCTTGATCGTATTCAAACCTTTTTTATATATAGATATAAAATTTTTATTTTAATCGAAATTGAAATATCTATGATTCTCAATCCATTAGCGGAAAAAAGTGAAACTGAACCATAGATTTTTCCGTCAGTCAAACTTAACTCCCATTCAATGTACATAAAAATCATTTCATTATAAGTGCAATACCATAGGGCTAAAATATGATGAAAAGTTATAGGTCATAAAATGAAATCTCAACGGGAAATAAGTGGTGTAAAAAAAAGAAAAGCAGTAGCAGCAGTGTGAAGAAGGCGTATGAGATGCAAAACGAGGGAGAAGAAAAAAAAAGAACTGGTTCTTGAACGACAGTCTAGAAGTGTCACGATGATGGTAGGTAGTGGGCACCGGAAAAAAAAAAGAAAAAGAACAAAGTCTATATTTCCATCCACAAGACCAACGACCCTAAAGGAGTGAGCTATACACTGGTTAGATCGCGATACATATATATGTAACACTTTTCTTCTTTACTCTAGTCTTAAAAAGCACAGCTATACACTTTCGCGATTTCAGCTGTATATAGTATAAAATTTGTCTTTCCCTTTTCTCCTTTTACCTTTGCTTCGCGTGAAATTGAGAAACGACATACAATGAAAGCTCGCGCAAGCTCAACCAAAAAGTAGCTAACGCGGAAATACATATAACAAACCACTATAGCTATATTCCCTCACTCCTTTCTTTCTTTCTTTCTTATCTCGGTCGCATGAAAAATACACGAGCTTGAGCTTTCAACGTAGGAGCTTTTTGCTTTACCACACTGTTACCGCAAAGGTATATAGTATGCCTACACGTAGCTTAATATACTTCCCGGTATACTTCAACTTTGCTTTCCTCTTTTTTTTCGAAAATTGACCCGCTGGCTGTTGGCCTTTCTTGTATAAGAAAAAAAGCTTTCGTGATATTTATCATGATGATGATTATTTCATGAGATAAGCTCAACTGGGTCGTGAGGGTAAGCGATAATTTCACATTTTTTCGAGATTTCAACGAACTTTGATTTTTTTGTTAAGTTGGAAGCTTCTGTATATTGAAAAAAAAGTGATATACACTTATTTACTTGTAAACTTTGATTCCATGATGGATTTCAAGGATTAATATAAAAGTAACATTTATATCAATAAATTATCGTCTTACTATAAAATTTATTGTTTGGAGTTTCTAAAATATTTATAAATCGTAATAATTTATAGCAGTAAAGCTACAATTTAAATCCAGTGCCATATAAATTTAATGATCAATTTGAATATATTCAAATTGATCATTTATAAATAAAATAATAATGTAGATTAAAAGAATCTCATGAAAGAAGAAGAAGAATAAAAAAGTAAAAAGAGAGAAAAATCTTTGAGGTGGCAAAGATGACCCTCTCTTTTCAGATACAGTCTCTCTTCATTCACTTTGTCGACTCGGATCTCAAAGAAGATAATAAAAGCTTCTTCACCGCAGCCGCAAATTCCGCATAATTTTCGGATATCCTCGGGAGAAAATTATCTTCCAACCAACCTCCGCAGTAATAGTATAACAGTAGCAGTAGCAGTAGCAGCAGTGGCGCGAAGAACGAAGTCGAATTAAAAGTGCAAGTGTACAAGAGACTTGACCCCCCCCCCTCAAGGGATGGTTATACCTTTCCCTCCTCACACTCAAAAATAAAAGGATTAAAAAGAGTAAAGCCGAGTTTCAGAAGCGTCGAGCCAATCTCATTAGTGGGTGGTGCGCGGACAGGAAGAGAAATAAAAAAAAGAGAAGAGAAAGAGGGGGGAAGGGGTAGGTATAGTGTAGTGTAGACTATATAAGACAGATCTTAAAGTCCTGTATATTAAATAGGAGAATATCCCAGATGGTTTGAACGGGTAACTATAGCCTTCACCACTTCGATATATATGTCCACTACTACTACTACTACTACTACTACTACTACTACTACTACTATCACCATAGGTATTCCCAACTTCCCCTATCACTATGTCTCGTTTTTTTTTTCACACAAAAGACACATATCTATATATATATATATATATATATATATACCAAAAGCTAAAGTCTCTCGCTTTTCACACCGTCATTCCCTTTCTTCTCCTCTTTTTCTTTACTATACTCCCCCCCTCCCCCCATTTTCTCGTTTTTCTTCTGCCAACTGCGGCTTTCCGTCTGCCAACCCTGAGGATAATCTTCTTTTCCGTAAAAGTCGCATTAATTAAAGGACTTGAGCTTATTTTGTGTGCAAATGCTTAAAGTGTCTGTCGAGTTTAGATTAATTGGTGGAGAAGAGTATACGAAACTTGAATTGTACACATATATAGGTAAAGCCTTTCTCGTTATGTCGTTTTTTTTTTTTTTTTTTTTTTTTTTTTTTTTTTTTTTTTTTTTTTTTTTTTTTTTTATTTTTTTTTTTTATTTTTTTAATTTTTAATCAACACCAAATAATTGTTTATAAAATAATAATTAAAAGAAGCTTAATACATTTGGTAAATGAATTTTCTCGATTAGATACCAATTATTATTAAAAACATATAAAAGTTAAAACATCATTCAAAGTCATAAAAAACGAGTAAGTAATTAAATGAACATATGAATATCCGTTAAAATCACATGTGTCAGCAAAAAAAAAAAAAAAAGAGCACTCGCGTATAACTGGCGCAACAGGCCCTGCTATACTATCTACCATATTTATTTTCGTCCGGAATATCTATACAGCGTCAGCATGTACAGATACATACACCACAGGAACCTATAGCATATTCATACATACATATACACAACACATAAAATAGATATGTGTATATCTCCAGAGGCGTGTAAAATATCTGCCTCCAGCAGTGTAGAGTATGTACAGAAAAGCAAGCTACGCGTCTCTATTTTTAACACCCGCAGCCCTTCCGCTTTAGCCATCAGTGTGCTGCTGCTGCAATATAACTGAGAGGAGTATTGTCGCGACGGTATATGGTATATATGTATATATACCCTCCGCGAGAAAATTCACACGTATATACATATACGTATAAAGGGAAGCTGTAAGCTGCTGCATCAGCTTCGATCATCATCGGGTTTTGCTATGGTGCTATTTTCGTTATCGCAGTTGGGTATAATTTTGGAAATCTCAAAGTGGTATCGAATAATCTTTATATGGATGTTTGAAAATATTTATCAAATTTATTGATTTTTAGATTGATGTGTTTTATACAATTTTATAAAAAAAAAAAAAAATGGTCAAGGCACTGTGTTCTTTTTATATAAGATCTATTTTCCATTGAACAAGAATTTTACAAAGATAAGCACACCTTAAAGAGAGAAACGTGGCAACAATGTAGTCGTATAGATTGAATCAGCAAAACTTGTAGTCAATGCTACAAGTGTCGAGCAATAATAACGGCAAAGAAGGAAAGAAAATTTTATACTGTGCATGATTTTTTACAATGTTACCTATATGACTGAATTTGTCTGTTTTCAAATAATTCTTTATTTTATCCTCTACACCTTTATTTTTTTTTAGCTATTAAAAAATCAGATTCTAACAAGAAGTTCTTAAATATAGGTGTTCCAATATCGTCTATATGATTGTTTGTTATTCTTTTCTTTTTATTCAGTAACTATAGTGAAAGAGAATAGAATCAACCAAAAAAAAAAAAAAATCAATTTTGGCTGGATGCCCATATTGCGGGTTACTTTCAATTATCCAACATTTCATCGACCATTCGCGAATATATAGCGTTAATTCAGAATTGGTTCTCCCTATCGTTAATCAATGTCTCGTATAAAAAAAAAAAGTAATTAATCGGTCGGTACAGTTAGTCTTTTTCAAATATGTCAACGAGCTTTGACAGATTTTATTTTTTTTTTAAATAAATTTTTATTTCTATCTATTTTGAAATAAAATATCAAACTATATTTTTATACCATCATCCATATAGTATATCTACGATACTAAAAAGCAATAAAAATAAAGATCAAAAGCTCTTGATCTAAAATAAGAATTTTCCTAATAGTATCTCAGAAATAACGTTACCAAGCATACAAAGAAAAACTGTTAAAGATACATTATCTTATCAGTTTAAAACGAAAAAATCAAATTTAAAAAAAAAAAGATAATATTAACGTTCATTGCTCCTGACTTACATATATACATTAGTCGTTCTCGTTCAAACATCCATTACCTTAAAGTTATCCTAAGCAAACAAACTAATGGTTTCCAAGCTATTAAGCAAGAAGAGAAAGACCCTTAGAGACAATCGATATAGTTATATATACCAAAAGGGTAGCTACTTGCAAAAAAAAAGCACTTATAGAATCGAATTAAGCAATTTTCAAGAGTAGCACAGTCTCTACGATCTAGAAATCACTTTTTTTACTTCTAGAAAGAAAGATAAAAAAGAAAAGAAAGAAAAATCAGAGAGAGAGAGAGAAGGAAAATCTGATGATGAGAATAAGAAAAATATGCAAAAAGGTGGTGGAAGCAAACAGCAATTTCCGTAGGTACCAACCAGTATATATATACGTGAGTAAAGTGAGGATTCTCCCACCTTTCACACACACGCACAGAGAGAATCAAGTCGCACAGATTGAACGAGTTGCAGAAGATTTGGATGTGGAGAGAGAAAGAGAGAGCTGGTTCCAGAAAGGGGAAAGGAGAAAAGAGAAGACGCAGAGAAAAACGGGTAAGGATTGGCCGTGCATATATATGTGTGTAGGTGTATATATACCTATATATATTGGCTCACTCTCTTGGTGAACACCTGCTCTTCAGGTATGCGCGCGAGGCAAAATCTTCGTCCCCCCCCCTCTTACTCTTCCCTCCCATATCCTCCTCCTGACGTCTGCTTTGCCAACGACGCATGTTCTTTTCTCCTTTATCCTTTACTATATAACAGAGAAAGAAAGAAAGAAAGCAAGATATATACTTGCGGCTGCACGCACAGAAAAAATCAGGATTTATGCACGCCTGCGTTCAAAAAAAAAAAAAAAAAAAAAAATTGACTTCGATTTATCTTTTTCTCTCTCTTTCTACCTTATTCTACTCCTTCTTTTTTATCTTCTCCTTTTTTGGACATGCCAGCCGGCTGTGGTCTTTCTTTCTTTTTTTTTATCTGCACTGATTTCGTATATGGACATATATGTATCAGGGGGCGGGTGTTCTGCTACGAATCTTCATTATGCGACTAACTTGCAGGATATTTTTTTTTTACCTTGAAATTTTAGTAATATATATCGAATGGCGCCATGAACTTATCTTTTTTTAATATTTTATTTCAGACGCGTGGCGATTTTTATAAAAATTTCCTGATTGATACTTGTTTGCGTGGGCCTTGAAATAACATACACTTATACGTATAGTGACAACGCGTTAATCTTACTACCGATGACATTTTCTGATTACACCTCTCTATCTCCAGTCTTATATATTTGTATATGCACATACTTTACTTTTTTTTTTTAAAAAAATCACAAATATTCCAGTCTTAAATCTTACACGAAAGTCTAAGTTATTAATGATCATTTTTTGTTTATTTTACTCAATTTTCTGTAATCCGACCCAATAATATTTTCTCAAACATAAGAGCTAAGCCTGATTTAGATCAACTAACTAACAAGCGAGAATATTATATTATACACAATTTAATCCGCTCTTGTTGTAACAGCTTATAAAAAATTAAAAAATAAAAAATAAAATTAAACTCAATCGAGTATATAAGCTGATTGTATAAATCTCGATGGTGGTGAAATCATTAGTGTATACTTATCGGTCGTGTGCATCAGTAGTATAGCAAGGCCGGTACCAGGCCAGGCCGGTACCAGGCCAGGCCGGTACCAAGCCAGGCCGGTACCAGGCCAGGCCGGTACCAGGCCAGGCCGGTACCAAGCCAGGCCGGTACCAGGCCAGGCCGGTACCAAGCCAGGCCGGTACCAAGCCAGGAGGCCGGTTCCAGGCCATAGGGGTTTTTAAACCAGTCTATTTCCAGACTAGCTAATAACCCAATACCCCCCCCCCCCTTTACTTGAGTTAAGATAAAAATTTTATTTTATTTTATTTTATTTTATAATAAATTTAAAATTTGTTTCTTATTTATTATTTTTTTTGATGCTAATAGTTAGCATCTACGTTGAAAAATTATTTTTTGGCTCTGAAAAGAGCCGGTTAATACATTTGAAATTTTTTTTTTTATTTTTATTAATTATTTTTTGATGCTAATAGTTAGCATGTACGTTAAAATTTTTTTTGGCCCTGAAAAGGGCCGGTTGTTTTGGCTCTGAAAAGAGCCGGTTGTTTTGGCTCTGAAAAGAGCCGGTTGTTATGGCTCTGAAAAGAGCCGATTGTTCACGGTGAATATGACAATCTCTTCTGAATGAGAGTCATTGCTGCCCTCTTGGGCGTTTCAGCATGTTGAAATCTTCTTTGTCTCCTCATCGTGCGTTTAGGAAGTGGTTGGGGCGACACCAAGTCGATGACTTCGACTGCTGCTGGGGAAATCAAGTCTATGATTTCGACTACTGCAGGTGGCGATTGTGGTGGCGACTCCGGCACCCACGGCTGCATCTCCGGAGACACGAGATCGATAAGGTCAGGCGAGACCAAATCGATCGTCTCCGGAGATGCTGGTGGCGACAACGCTGACGATGCTGGCGATGCTGGTGATGGCCCTGTGAATAGCGGCGGTGTTGGTGGCGATGGCGATGGCGATGCTGGCGGTGGAGGAAGCATTTTGTCTCCTCGGAGGTAATCCGTTACCTCTGGGTAATTTAATACCCATTGGTAGGGCTCTGTAAGCCAGAACTCCTCATCGAGAGGAAAGTCTGCGAGGAGTTGTCGCCACTCCTCCTCGTCAATCGCTTCCAAAAATCGTTCCATTTCTGCTGCTGCTTTCTTCTTCTTCTTCTCTTGTCGATGTTTGAAGCGAGAGTGTGCTTTGCACGCAGAACGCTCGTTATTTTATTAATACTTTTACAGCTATTGCGCGCCAATGAAATTGCAGATTAGTGAAGAATCTGCAATTTCATTGGTGCGCAATAGCCGTAAAAATTTTCACAAAATAGCGTGCGTTCTGCGTGCAAAGCACACTCTCGCTTCAGACAACGATAAGAGAAGAAGAAGAAGAAAGCAGCAGAAGAAATGGAAGATCTTTTCGACGCGAGCTCGGATGATGAGCCTCGACGAGTTGAAAACTCTGATGACACAGAGTCTGATGACGAAAATTGGCCACCAGTATTTGAGCCATATTATGACATTCAAGAAATGGAAGAGGAGGATTTAAAGAAGCTCCTAATCGCACATCCTCTCAGAAGCGATTTTTGGGAGAGGAATGATTACAGATGGATATTCCTCCATCGTGAGATTCTGATATACTTGATGAGAGTGGAGAGAGAAGCGCTATGTCAAATAAATCATGTTAGCTCATCGACAGAAGCGAATGCGCCACCACCGCCATTTACATTAGGAAGAAAGCCTGGTCGAACTCAGGTGAATAAAGTGAGCTCATCGACGTCACTACAAAAAGAAAATCCTCATACATCGCCACAATAACTTGCTGCTCATCTATAAACAACCGGCCCTTTTCAGGGCCAAAAAAAATTCAAACGTATGCAACATTATTTGCATCAAAAAAAAAAAAAAAATGAAAAAAGAACAAGAGAAATCTATTGATTAAGAAACTAAATACTTAACAAATTTTATAAAAATATTTTAACTGCAATCTAATGAGATTGCAAATTAACGAAAGTTTAATTTCTTTGTTGTAATGTTAGAATTTTTTTAACTATATAGAGAGATAAAAAATCTTTAACTTTTTTTATTTATATAAATGATGTATTATACGTTTATACGTTTTAAATATTTTTGGTTCTGAAAAGAACCGTTTGGTTTATTATAAAATTGAAAAAGAGAGAGAGAATGTATCAATGCAGCAGCAAAGTTCGCACGACGGTGTTAGCGAGCATGTTACTCGAGGCGATGATGATTGTGTCTAAACACACGACCCGACGTCAAGGATGACAGTCGCAGCACTAGCTGATACCGACGCCGAGGATGATAGTTGCAGCACTAGCTAGGTGCGCAACGTCAAAAACAACAGTTGTAGTAGTAGTAGTAGTCGCAGACGACGTCGACGATAACGACGTCGTGGCTGCAGACAGCAAATGATGTCTTATACATTTATAAATTTTGTGGTTCTGAAAAGAGAGAGAGAGAGAGAAATGTATCTATACAGTAGCAAAGTTCGCATTTCACAGCTAGTGCGCTTTAATGAGATTGCAGTGTTGTGTAGGAGTAGGGGAAAGGCAAAATTAATAGTTTCTTATGTTAAGAAGTTTCTTACGTTAAGAAGCTTCTTACGTTAAGAAGCTTCTTAATTTATTTATAGAATAAAGTAATCATTTTTTTTTTTTTTTTTTTTTTTACTTATAAATAAAATTCTTTTACTTTTTACTAAACAGTAAATGATGTTTAGGTTTAATACGTTTTATAAATTTTGTGGTTCTGAAAAGAACCGTTTTGTTTTTAAGAGCTGTCTTAGACAGCGGTGATGAGAACGGCAGTACTAGTAGCACTAGTTGAGTGCACAACGACATTGCTCGAGGCGATGGTGGTGATAGCGTGCGGTTGTGTGTAGCAGCAACAGTAGCAACAGCAGACGTGGTGATGGCGTCTCTGATTAGCGAGAGTAGTAGCCATTTTAAGAGCGGTCTTATGTAGCAGTAACAGTAACGACAGCAGCGGCGGTGATGCGGAAGCAACCGTTCTCTCTCAAGTCGACTCTAGGCTGTGGCACTCGTAGCAGCGTGAGAAGATGCATGTGTGCGATGGTTTTTTTTTTGCATGCTGTTGTATGTAGCAGCAACAGTAGCAAACAGCAGCAAGAGCAAACGTGGTGGCGTCTCTGATTAGCGAGAACAGCGGCCGACGTGAGAGCGGTCATACGTAGCAGCAACAGTAGCGATGGCAGTGGTGGTGATGTGAGAGCAGACGTTCTCTCTCGAGTCCAAAGCGAGAATGCGCCTCGAAAAAATTCGGCATTTATATTTATGCCTTTTTTCGCAGCTAGCGCGATCCAATGGGATCACAGCTTAGGGAAGTAGTGGGGGAAAGATAAAGTTAACAGTTTCTTAAACTGTTAACTTTATCTTTCCCCCACTCCTTCACAATACTGCAATTTCATTGGAGCGCACTAGCTGTGAAAAAGACGTAAATATGACTGTCAAAATTTTTCGAGGCACATTTTCGCTTTGAACTCGAGAGAGAACGGCTGTTCTCGCCTCACACAACATAAAGTGTAAAAAGAAGTAATCGGCTCTTGTCAGAGCCAAAAAAAAAAAATTTTACATGCGAAACGGCTACTACTACTACTACTTCTATTCTCGAAACATTCTCTCTCTTTCTCTCTCTCTCTTTTTTCAATTTTATAATAAAATTCGCAGACGTCATGTTTCTCTCTCTCTCTCTCTCTCTCCTGGACTGCAGCCACGACGTCGATGTCGTCTGCGGCTACTACTACTACTACTATACTACCTAGCTAGTGCTGGCTGTCACATGCTCGCTAACACCATCGTCGTGTGAACTTTGTTGCTGCTGCTGCTGCACCGTTACATTCTCTCTCTCTTTCTCTCTCTCTCTCTCTCTCTTTCTCTCTCTCTCTCTCTTTTGCAATTTTATAATAAACTAAACGGTTCTTTTCAGAACCAAAAATATTTAGAACACATAAATGGTCGAGTGTACCTAGCATCAACAATAGCGACAGCAGTGGTGGTGACGCGAGAGCAGACGTTCTCTCTCTCTCGAGTCCAAAGCGAAAATACGCTTCGAAAAAATTCGGCACTTATATTTATGC
>JAPYZE010011417.1:0-13720 GCA_030522805.1 Leptomastidea abnormis
AATATGATTATACCTGTTAAATCGTCAAACCTGCTCCGGGCCAAACTCGGGTAGTAGGTGCTCACCGGGGGGGATTTCGCGTAAGGGTCCGATTCAACGGACGACGATCGGTCCTTAAAGGTCAAGAGTTAAAGACGCCACAGACGGGCTCTCGTCAATTAGACATTACCAAAAAGTTGCCGACAATGTGAGTTTTTTTTTTTGTTTTTTTTTTTACGTTTATTATAAGAGCAGTAACTAAAGCCAAAAAGCTATGAAAAGGGTTGGCTAGGGATGATGGGAGGATAATATATTTTATAGAGAGCACATATAAAAAGCTTGGAGATCTTGGGTTATATGTTGCAATTATTCCTGGACTATTATTCCCTTTTTCTCTTTGACACTTTACCTATAAGTTAGTGCACTACTATAATACGACGACAATTATTTCTCTTGACTTCTCGTTACACGTTCGCATTCCACGAATTATTTCACCCTTGGCTTTTAACCGACGCGTACCTTTCCTCTCTCTCTCTCGTATAAATTCCTTCTTCTTTTTTTTTTCTTTACTATAAGATTTTTATTCCTGTCCATTCGAAAACCGAGAATTCGCTTTGTCTTCCTCAAGGGAGCAAAGGAGAGAAAAAAAAGTTAAAAGTGCTGACTTAGCGCGTAGTTACGATTCTTTGAAGTTGCGATTATATTCGAACGATGTCTGTGCGATTTCTTCTCTTTTACTTCTTATTCTTTTTCTTGTTCATCGATGTCCAATGACTCTTTTTTTTTTTTTTTTTTTTTTTTTTTTTTTTTTTTTTTTTTTTTTTTTTTTTTTTTTTTTGTTTTTTTTTTTTTTTTTTTTTTTTTTGTTTTTTTTTCGCTTTTTTTTTTTCTTTTTTTTTTTTTTTTTTTATTCGCTTTGATTTGAAATAACTGAATTGGCATTTCATCCATCGATGTCTCCTCTTTGTAACATGCTATATATACTTTCATCACGACACATACATATATACGTCACAACACAAAGACACAGGAAAGAAAATAATAATGAAATAAAGAGAAGAAAAAAAATTATATACGATAAATCAATCACTATATAGTGTCATTCAAACAATTATTTAAACTTTCAATTTATGTGATGTAATATATTCATATGATTATTTTATGTATTTTAAAAAGATCGTATTTAAATCATATCCAACTACGTTATATTTTAATATTTTGATAAATTTACTTTTATTTTAGTTAATCTAAATAATAAACGGAAGGTTAAACGAACAAGACAAAATGTAGGAGTACACATCAAGTTTGTTTGGATAGCTTTTTGTTTATACTGTCGGGGTAATCAGGTCGGTGCTTTAAACATACACACACACACACACACACACACACACACACACACACACACACACACACACAATTGCCTCTTCACAAGTATCCTGGTGACGAGGATTTGCAATCAATGATCTCGTTTGTTGCTCCTCTTTGGAAAGAGGGGGGCCTCGTATAATATTGGCAGACCAATTAGAAGTTAATTTTCAGCTCTTCAAAGCTTGCTTTAGTTTAAAAAAAAAGGTAAAGTAAGTTAATTGGCTTGATGGGTTCTAATCATTTTTTTTTCTATTCACCTTGTTCAGTTGAAAAATAAACTTCATTATTTTAAATAGTCTTTTTTATTGCGCTTTATAAAAATAAAATTAAAAAAAATCTAGAGATTTAAAAAAAAAAAAGAGAAAAATAAAAAAAGGGTAGGTACTACCAGTTCCAATGAATATTTGACGTTCGTTAACTCCGTTTCAACATACTTTTTTTTTTTGTTTCGAATGTAAATCTCAAAATTCATTTACTAAAAAGTATAATTTTTATGTACTATATTCGTAGCTAAAATACTCTTTCACACACAACACATATACAAAAATAAACTTACACGTATTACGCAATTGAAATTTCAAAACTCAAAAAAAAAAAAAAAAAAAAATGGATAAGTGAGTTAACACCGCAGAAAATTCCTTTTGAATGGATTATACACAAACGCGAGCACTCTCGACTGCAGTACAGCTTTTTACCAACTCCACATTTACGCTATTACAATTATCTCTCATATCTCAGCAATAAACACGTAAAATAATCCAGCTTTCATTTACGTGAAAATTTACTCAAAGAAAAAAAAATTCTACGATCATATTTTTAAACAAAAATATAATATTCCACTCGCGTTTGTGACTTTTTTTTCGATCTCAAATTCTTTTCAGCTTTTTAAGAAAAAAAAAAAATTTCACGAACCGTTGAATCTACAACGACTTTGCTGATGCGATATCTTCCTTTTCGCTTGGCAAACGTCGATTTTTACAAAAAAAAAGTATTAACTACGTACGTGTCTTTTTCTCATTTTTTTTTATCAAAACAAGATCCTGATGATCTCTATATATATAATCCAAAGATTCGAGATTAGACCGGGTGTATTTTAGTTAATCGGCTGATCCGTTTTATGTGCTTGGTACCCTTATTTTTTTTTTTTCAACATCTGTGTTTACCTCTCGAATTTACGCATATGGTTTTTTGTAACCCTCACGCAGTTAACGCTTACCTTCTTTTTTTTTATGTCGAGCTTGGCAAACGACATAATCCGATTCGTACATTTAAAGCTAAAGCGTAGAGAGAAAAATATAACATTTTTTTCAAGCGAATATATACTTTGATTTTTTAAATTCATTTTAGATATGTGTACGCTTTGCCAGTAGATATATAAAGCTAACGCTATAGTTAAATTTAAAGACTTTGGCAATCATTCAAAGTAGTTGGAAGCTTTAGCTTTAAATGTTAATATAAAAAACCACTTGAATTTTATGAATCTTTAAAATGCTAACACTTTTCTTCCTCTCTCTCTATTTTCTCTCATTCGCATAAAACCAAAAAAAAATACGTTTTCTCTCCTCCAAATTTAACATCGTAGTTACAAAAAGTAAAGTCGTTAACTTTAAACGTTCGATAATGTAAACTTAATAACCTCGTAAAAAAAGATTTAAAGAAAAAATGCACATCACATTTGCCATAAAAATAAAGCTGTCAATTATCATCCTCAATTTTCAACCTCAACCATAAAAAAAAATCCACACACGTCAAGCTTGCAAAATGACCTATCTCTTAAAAAAAAGAAGGTATAAGATTAAAACCACACACACGCATACACACACACATCTCTACTCCCAAGTAGGTATAAAAACCTTTCTAGAGTATCAACTAAAAAAAAAGCTCCATTAACGTCACAGCCTCAACAAGAGAAGAAGCTCTCAGTTTCGTCGTCCAACAATACAACATTAGATATCATCACTCCACCTCAACTGAAATTCATACATCAATACACACACACACACAATATACAACATCTCGAAAATAAACTTTACTGTGTATGTTACCAACCAACGAAACGTGCTTTACACCGAACAACCCAATATTCGTTCGCAGATATGTATACACATCCACTCACTCTAGATAGACATTTATATGTATATAGGGGTACTACTATATATGCGCTTCTATACACACGTACTTGTCACAAGATTGGTATTTCAATGGCGAGCATCCGAGTTAGTTACAGCAGCTATAGAGGAGAAAGGTTTGCAAATGCACTTTCACACTCTCAACTCAGACAATTGCATTTTACGTTTTAGAGACGTACAAACCTATACATACGTACACAAATATACATACGTAGTATATAGGTCATAGCAAAGGAATGGGTTTTAGCCAGCAATATAAATATATAAATATATATAGAAATAGAGAAAAGAGATAGAGATAGAAAAAGAGAAAAAAAAGAAGTAGAAGAAAGAGTTAGAGATAGATAGATAGATAGATAGATATATAAAGAAATATGAATTTCCAATAATATATATACGTATAAATTATAAAAAATATAGCTATAGCTATACCATTGTGCGAGGAGCTGTAAACGCCACCCCCTTTACCAGCAACTCGACCACCAACTGGCATTGTTCTGTAAAGCTGCTGCTGCCGCTGTTGTTGCTATTGCTGCTGATGTTACTCCTCCACCACCACCGCCACCACCACCATCACCACCTCCTCCTCCTCCTTCTTCTTCTTCTCCTATTCCTAGCATTCGCCACCACCAAACGTCACACTGTGTCACCTGGAACAGCAACAAACAAACAAAAAATAAAAACAAAGTCAAAAAGAATAATAATAATAAAAAGGGAGGAAGAAAATAAAAAAAAATTGTACGGATATAGAGAAAGAATGAGATATACGTGATGGAATGAAAAGAGCATCAAATCTCACAGACACGGGCTTTATATATATCACCGGATACGTTACGCTCGGACGCCCTGAAAAGTCAAAATATACCATCTCTCTCTCTCCCTCTCTCTCTCTCTGTCTCTCTCTCTCTCTCTCTGTCTCTCTCTCTCTCTCTCTCTCTCTCTCTCTCTCTCTCAAGCGTAGTATAGGTACCCGTCACTGCCATTGACTTGTCTAATCCGATCGAAACGTCACTCTCTCTCTCACACTCTTTTTTTTCTTTTTTTTCAATTCGACGACTGGCAGCGATTAATTTCCCTCCTGTACTACTATCGCAACTGTGCATCGCTATACACTATATATACACGCACGTGTATAGATATATAGGTATATATATATAGCAGAGAGCTTGCAATGCATATTCATGAAAAGCGATCAACAATAGCTTCGAGTGAGTTAGGCACGCTTATATACCTATATATTTAGTAAGGATATAAAGTTGAAGTCAGATGTACCGAGGAGGTTTGAGACATCTTTGTGAGAGTAGATTGATCGATCTCGGAAGGATCAGGCTGATCGGAAGGCTTACTACGAAGTCGAGCTGCTGCTACTTCTTCTTTTGCGCGATAAAGCGTTTACGAAAGGGGGATCAAGTGGCATTGCAGGTGTTAGTTAATTAGAGTTGCTAGAGCTTAATGGACTACGGTCGAACGAAAGCTTTGTATAAGTATGTGTATTAGTGTGTGTGTGTGTGTGTGTGTGTGTGTGTGTGTGTGATTGTGAGACATAAATAATTCAAGGTAATTGAAGCATTAAGGCAAGTTTTAATGGGGAGAAAAGCTGAGCGGTTGTTGCTGGGTTATGGAATTTATTGTTTATGATACATACATAATCGGTTTCGAGAGCTTGCAAGCGAGTGGTTGAGATTTTGATAATAGGGGATCGTGTACTTTATTAATGGAATTATGAATTATTTATTGAACTTGAGGGGTATAATTGTGATGAGCTTGCGTAGTTTTTTTGTTGGTTTTTTATTGCGTTGTTTTATTAATTTTGATTAGGTGAATGCATTTTTTTAGGATTTTATCTAATGTACTTGTGAGCTTTTTGTTATGCAAATAAAATGCTATTTTTATGGATAATGATAAGGTAATACCTATACGTACGGTATTTTCAATTTTTTTTTCTTTATTCGTAAACAAGTATACACGTTCGATAAAGGTACTTGAATAGTTATGGAGAATTCCTTGTACGACAAGGTATGTAGAGAATTTAATACATTGCAAGAAAGGATATACTGATTTTTCGATTTAACTGGAATGCGATATTTTCTTTTTCTTTCTTAAACACCTTGTATTAGCTTTCTTTTATGTGATATTTGTTAGTTGTTTCATTCAATTTTTTTAAAAGGTATTATTTTTTTAAATAAATTAAATAAATGTTACAATAAATTAAGATAAATAAATTACATTATAAATTGAAAATTGTTCAAAAAAATTCTCTCAAAATAAATGTGACTATTCAAATAATGTAATTGAAATAAAAATAAATGGTACAAATAAAATTTAATAATATTTTTAATTAAATTTAAATGAAATTTTGTATTATTGTTAACTTGATTGACATTTATTAAATTTTATACATGGTAGCCATAATAAATTTTCAAGTATATTTATAAAATAAATATTGTTAATTTATCAACATTAAATTAATTACAAGTTTTTAACATTTTTATATGTATAATATTTGCATTACTCAAATACATTTATTTTACAAATTGAAGAATTCATTATTAATAAAATATCAATAATTTATAAAAATTATAAAATTTATTATTTTTAATTTTTCAAGCTTTCATAACGTAAAATATCCATTATTGTTTTCAATAACCCGAAGATTGTAGTAAGTCAAATATAATTTACAAACAAGATTTCACTTGTAAAATAATAAATTTAATAATTCAAAAACATTATTTACTAAAATATTAAAGTGTATTATTTAAGCACGATTTTACTAGCATCGAAAACCTGTTTATAAACTCATTCAATTTGTCATTCATTATCGATTACGTTATACTGAAAAAGTATATCAATATTTTATTAAGTTGTCAAACGCTTTAAATTTTTTCGACATAAAAATCATCTGATAAATTTATTTCACATTATTATTTAGCAAGGTAAATTGTTTGAAATTTTTTCTTTAAATTTTTTATCGATTAAATAATGCGGTTTACGGGTAATTAAACACAAAATATTTGTCAACTTTATCAATCTAAAATTATAAAAAAATTGAGAAGTTAAAATTATTAAATATAAAATTTAACCAAGTATTTCAAGCATCCCTATAAATTCTCCCTTTAAATTTACGTAATTTCTGGTATGCAAATTAAGATGGTAAATAAAAATTCCTTCTTGTTTTATATGTATATAAAGCAGTAAATTACTGATTCCCGCAAAAGATTGTTCGTGTACAAACTAAAATCACATCCATTTCAAGACGTGCAACACGTGCAGAATAACCCCTTCTCTCTCGACGAAGCCAAGAGGAATGAAAACGATAAGTCGCGATCATTTTTATAGCTGCTTCGCCTTCTCAGTTTACGTACGCCCACGAAAATCCAAGAAAATCTCATAAAAATCCCGCCCCAAAAAGGAGAAGATCACAGGAATACGATAAGAAAAGTGTCTCTGGCGCCACTAAATTTTAAGATGAAATCTTTCCTACCAAAACCCACCACAAAATTGTCAATTTGATCTACGACCATTGAGTGTGTATATATTCACATATACATACATCGATCGAAAAACAAATTAGAAAATTTTCCAGGAATTCTCAATTGGATACCTACCCATAGCAGGTTTAACGAAGCGCCGGAAATTTTCCGGACATACGACCCGATCGTTCTCGTCATGTCGAGCTTGTCTATATACTTGCGCCGGATTACATACCTCAATCTACTCACCCTCTGTCGCGGTTTGTACCCCGCTTGGAATTCATCCTATTATCCAATTGATTAATTATTTGGTTGATACCCATATACTGTGTGGGCTGTATATGTTCGTAAAGGTTTATGTGCGTGGCTATGGATTTTCATATGAAATGGATTTATTGAGTTACTGAAAGTTTGCAATGATTTGTTACCGTAATTTAATTAAAAAAATTTTTTTTTTTTCATTTTGTTTTATCTAAATTTTAATTAATATATTTTTTTTATGGATTACTTATTTCGAGAGTTTGTTGATTAATTACTTTTTAGATGTAAAAAGTACTCTGAAAAATATATTAATCTTTTATTTAATATCATAAAAGTGGGATGAAAAAAAAACTTCTCCATAACGTCATACTACCGGATATTTTGGAAATTGCTTTTGAAGGGATTTAACAATACAACTAAAATTTAGTGTAAAAGTTTATAGCTCTATGTATTGAAAAAAACTGCGGTTTTGTTTTTTCAAATATAGTCAGCCTAACAGATTTGAAAAAGCAAACAAGTGAACATATAGAAACATACACTTGGTTTCGTGCCACAATTTTACATATCTTTTTTCAATATTTTTCATTTTCTGCTTCAAAACTTGCTAAAAAATATTGATAAATAGACTATTGTTCGTTTCGGATATATTTTACTTCTAGACATGTAAAAGTTTTAGATTTTGATTGTTTTTCGTTACTTCCCTCTTCCCACCTTCTAATAAAGAAAGATCATGTTATTTTTTGATAAATCAATGTAATAAAGAATGTAATATTAATTATAGTACATTAATATGGTAATAAAAAAGAGAAAAATATTTAATCCTCTCTCTCTCTCCTCCTTATTTACTTCCCCTCTGGATAATTTTCACCCTTCACTACAAAATTGAAAACAAAAGAAATATAATCCATTAAAATAAAATTTGTTTCATTCGCTCTGTAATAACGTGTTTTATCAAGGAGATAAAGAATAAAAATAATAATACGAAGAGGAAGAGTAAAAGTGGTAAAGATGCAACTCTTCATCACAATTTTTATAGATTATTACACTGAAATCAATATCACATCAGCTCACTTAAAAATAACATGATTTCTTTATAGGAGGAGGGGGGGGCATAACAAAATTGCATCAATATTTTATTTAAAAAAGTAAAATAATAATTTAAAAATAAAATTTTTTAAGAGAAAATTCTTTACTCAAATTTTTTTTTAAATATTTATTTTTTTTTAATAGCGTTCAGAATCACTTTATAAAAATCTACATGCAATTTTAAAACATAATTTCCGGTTTACTAAAAAAATATGTATCGTAAAAATGTCAAACATAAAGATTATACGATCAAAATAAACTTTTAATATTTTCATCTCTTATAAAATTTGTTTTTCTCATATTTTAAAAATTAGTTTTTTCATTCACTCCATCTGAGATGCGTCTAAAAATAATACGTAATTTTTGAAATTTTCAAATTACATATTCCAATAAGCTAATTTTTTAATTTGAGTTATTACAGTCAATATTATTAATTTTTTTTTAATTAATATTATATCAGATATAAAAATAAACCATTTTTTTTGATAGAACAAGAACCCAAAGATATATATTCTTAATATTTCACAAAAGCTAACTTTCATTCTTTAATACCATTACACGATAAAGAAAAGTCACTGCAAGTTGAACCGCAAGCTCGCAATTAATATCTCAAGAAAAATGATATCAAATTAAACCTAGATCAACAATAAAAATCCTTTAAAAAAACGAAAAAAGAAAAAATGAAAAAAAAATAATAGTAATTAAACCTCCACTGTCATAAAATCTCATAACCAGCAGTAGCAGCAGCAGCAGCTTGACAAAACTAATAAGTACTTTTGGTATCACCTCAAGGCTTTAACTTTCTCGATAAGTGTACACAGAGCAGCTAACGCAGCAGACCCCCGGAAACATTTCGAAGCGTTCTCGCTGCTCACACAAGCACATCAGAGTTAAATGCAGTACCGTTGTCCTCCGAGCACACACAAAGGCGTGGCATCAGGTCGCTCGAAACTTTCGTCCTCCGTAACACGCATACACACATGCACAGCATCTCAACTGAACAAGCGCTCCGTTCGTTCGCTCTCGACAGACGTCCGGGGCGATAATTTCCGCACGCTCGCGACGACTATAATTCAATCTCCACACGCCTGCTGCGCCTGCCGACCATACACACACCGAACTTCCAGAAATTGTGCAAGGCGTGAATGAACAGACCAGGTGGAGGTAAAGGGGGAGGAAACAGCGATTTGGCGACAGGCTGCGAAAATTGCCCGTGGCGTTTTACTACCCGGAGCTATATGGCTGAGGATTGTAACTCCGGTCCACTTAAGTGCTCGTTCACGGGGTAGCCTTATTCTAAGAGCTTTTCGACGACGTTACACGCATTAAAGGACGAAGCTTGCAAGCTTTCGTTCGATGTACCTATCGAAAGCTTTGGAAGGTGTATTATCCACTGGTTTAGGTGCAATGGAAATCCATTAGCATGTGAGAGCTTGCAAGGCTATTTTGGAGCAGCGTGCTAGAGTTGATTGTAAGTAAAGAATATAAATATCGGACGCTAAGAGAAGAAAAGAGGTGGGGTCGATAAGCGTAGTAGTCGTCGTCGTTGTCGTGGCCTCGAGCTTTTTCAGACTTTGCGCTCGACCTGAGCTCCAGTGAGTTATTGCGGGCGTTGCTCTGATGCGTATATATATATATCATTGTTGTGCTCGGGTGGAAAGTTTTTCAAGCTCTCGAGTGAAAAAGCACTGGTACCTCGTTGGAAAGTTGAATCAAATTTTTTTTTATCTGAACCGAGATATTTATATACGTATGGATGTAATCGAAAGGTATGTATATACCTATATATCTCTATCTTGGTATAATTTGCCGAGTAAACTGCCGAGTCGACGAGGTGGAGATGATAGTCTCGATTCGTTCGGGAAATATTTGATTAAGGGTCACATGGAAAATTAGAAGAGGGTTCGCTTGCTTGCGCGAGTTTTACCGCAAGCTCGGATAACGAGGTATATACATCATCCGCGTTTCGATATCACCTTTTTTCGATCGCTTGAGTAAATACGATTTATTTTTTGTATTTTTTTTTACTGCTTTACTACTTCATATTTTCCTTTTACTATGTTACAAAGTAAATTGTATTTTCAAGTTTTCTCTCTCTTTTTTTTTAAAAAAAAAATCTATATAGTATTGATGGATTCTAGTGCTTTTAAGTAATTCAGGTTACTTTGATGTACAGTGAACACAGTATAACTCAGTGACTGTCAATTAGTTTAGAACATACTTGAGCATTCGATGACATATATATCTAAAATCGATTGATTATTTATTCGATAAAACACATGATGACGTATGAAGTTCAGTACGAAATAATTTAACTGATATAAATTTGATAAACATATATTTTAAATGATTACCATACGCGCAACTTTCCTCTCTTAAACATTAAATTATAAGTTAAAGCGAAGTTGATATGGCCAGTCACAATGAAGTGAACTTTGTTTTATATGTACCGTTGAAAAGCGAGTTAGTTTACTGTAAAATATCAAATGTAAAAATGTATCTGCCAGAAGCAGATGTTTTGATGAGTGTTAAAAAAAATTTTTATGCGAATTAACGTTTCTTTTTTGCCTGGAATTACAAATGTTTACGTTAATTTTTTGAAATACTCGATAAAAAAAGTAAAATAGTTAACGACATCTAACACAGTGTATGAAAACTATATTTTCTGGTTTTTGTTATGATTCATACAAAACTAAAGATGCATCGTATAAATTTTGAAAGAAAAATATCTTATATTGATGTCTGACCATACTCGAATTGTTCTACTTCATAAATATGTTCATATTAGTATACAGCTTTTACATGATTAAACATAGTTGTTGTTGTTATTTGTTTTCTATTTTCCAATTGTTTTTGAGTACTTTTCAACCATCAATTTTATTCATAATAATAAAAAAAAAAATTATTAAACTTTCAAAAACAAATCGAACCACAAGCACTCGAATAACAATAGTACAAAAAAACAACTTGAAATCTTGTTTGAAAATTATTACGTCAGAAATAATAAAATAGTTGAAAAGTATAAAAATCGTTAGTTTAAAAACAAAAAATACCACAATTTTAGTATATAGTGAGCTTAATCAATAAGTCCTAAAACTTGGGAGCTTGTATTGAAATAGCTGAAATTCTCAGCAAAGAAAATAGAAATACAGAAAGAACGCAACAAAAAAAAACCGCTAAACTTTACGATCGAACTAAAGACATCAACTTTTCTTTTTTTTTTTCCTCATCAAAGGACTCTTAAAACAAAATAATAATAAAAAAAGAGTCAAGTAAAAGATAAAAAAATAAAAAGATAGTTCATCAGCGCCCTTTCATCGCAAACAACTCTAGTTTTTACCGCAAAAAAAGCTCTATCGAACAAGAAGTACCAAGAGCAATTTTTTTTTCAATAGCGCAACGATTAGAATCGTTATTAATCATCCTTTGGTTCCTTATAAAAAAAAGTAAACCCCAAGTATAGCTACATCGATGGATCAATATACAGAATCAAGAAATTTCCCAAGAATATCCGGAGAACAAATACTCAGGATAACTAATAAAATATTCCGGATACGCCCGAGGATCGGGAACGAGACACATTTACATATATACATACACATCCTTTCCTTGGTATCCTATCAACGAGTGGTATGCAGTATAGTCGCTCCTTCTATATAGCTAGATTCAATTTTGCCCTTGTATATATCCTATCTAACGACAGTGTTCTCCTCAAACAAGTGGATCAAATCTGGAGATGACAATATTCCGACTATATAGAGTATATATTTCCCAACAGAATCATCAGCCGCAGCAGCAGCAGTGCAGTCTCGAAAGTGCAGTAGCTCATCTATACCTGAGCGTATCTCTTACGCGCAAAGGGAGTGGCCAGCTGGCTCGCACGCGCACGCGTGTGCGTTGAGATACTATATATACACACACAGATGTATACGCATATATATATATATATATAGAGGAGGAGGAGGAGGGAAGAGAAGCAGGCATCAGACTGCTCCTGCATACATACCGGCACGCGTCATCTTCCTTTTACTACTTTCCCCCTCTCCCACCCTTTCCTCTCCGATATAGGCACTGTCATTGCGCGAGAGGTGAGAGAGCGCAGATGTATATAAGCGCGCGCCAAATCGAGCGGCGGTTATTGTGCGGGAGAGATAGAGCGAAAGTGCATATATTATTATATATACATACATATTGGATGGAAAAAAGTGTAAGAGAATGAGATGTTTAATATGCATGTATAGGTGAATGTGTATGATTGGGAGAAATGGTACGTGAAGTCTGGTTGTGTGTATATATATATATATATATATATATATATATATATATCGGTTTAATTGCATGCGACTCTATCTCTCTGTTATTTTTTATTTTATTGCATGTCACCAAATTTGGTTGCTACTGTGTTTAAACTGGTAATTTTAGATGTAGGATAGAAGGGAGAGATAGAGAGAGACTAATGTTACGTGATGGTCTATATTGAAGAGAGAAAGAGAGAGAGAGAGGTATGGTAACAGGAATAATTGATCCTACTCGAGTATGAGTAGGTTGAGAGAGAGAGAGAGAGAGAGAGAGAGAGCTTGGTATTGCAAAGGCTAATTACCGCATTTAACTTCTATCTATCGGCTGGTGATCTATATATATCGATTCCGAAGACAATTCTGGATTTTTCAATCAGCGGCTTCGGTTTTTGCGAGCTTCTTTCTTTTTATGTTGTTCTTGTTGTTTTGTTTTTTTTACAACGTAATAAATTTTTCGTAATTTTACTTATACTAAGCACGTATGTTTCAATTATACGCGCTTCTTTTAAATTACGTTATTTCTTCTGCTACTTCTTCTTTTGTTTTATTTCACATAACAACCACCAAAAAAAAAGAAAAAAGAAAAAAATTAAGAAAAAAAAAAACAAAAAACACTGACAAAAGTATCCTTTATCACAAGTAAATAACCAATATAATTCACGACACCAAAACCATACGCACTTGAGCACAAAAAACTCAAACTCAAACACAATGTTTCAACTTTGACTGTGTCTGACCGTATCCAATACTTATCTACTTAAGAGCGCGCGCGCAATTTTTCTTTCCTTCTTCTTTTTTAAACACGCGCTCAGATAAAAATCGTAATCTCTCGTACCCGGCAATAACAGTCAGCCGTATAGATTAAATGTCACATAACTAATTATATTCAATGTTCACCCACTAATACTTGTATCTAGTGTTCTTTTTTCACACATAAAAATACAAGAGTTCGCCAAAAAAAAAATTTTCACTTATCAACTCAAGTCGATCTCGCTTATTTTTATATTTAATAAATGTAATATACATGGGTGGCTCGAGCAATAGCCAGCAGCCGACTGATGTCGCGTCGTCGCTGTTCGTTTAATAAGGGGTGGCGCCGGCTCGGCAGCAGCGCCCCGCTGAGGACCCG
>JAPYZE010011423.1:0-10031 GCA_030522805.1 Leptomastidea abnormis
ATACCTATAGTTATACACAACCCTCTTCAACCATATAATACCATGTATATCTATATAAAATTCTCTCTGTATATGTATATATAAAACCCCTGGATTGGGTGAGAGAGGCGCGATAGATATAGAAAGTGAGAGAGTGAGTGAGAGTAAGGTATATGTATATAAAGAGAGAGAACCACTCCATTCCGCCGCATTACGCATGCTCTCGCGCTCGATCGAGCTTAAGTGGCTATATCTATGTATGTATGTATGGGTGTGTAAGTGTATAGAAACATATTATGTATACGAAAAAGAGGGGGGAGGGGTGTTGGTTTTCGTTTAATATACTGGTTTAACACGTACGAAAACGTAAAAAGATATAGACAAAGAGATGTATGTAATACTTGATGTGAGTGTGAAACCAAGCGTAATTTATAGGTTTCTGTATGTATAGTGTTTAATGGGTTTGTGTATGTGTGTAGGTATATAAACAACTAGTCGATTTAAAGATTATTTGCTCATTTTATTACATTCCCCTCTTTTATATATATATATAATATTGCTTATTGTCAGATTTTTCTCTCTTCATTTTTTTTCTCTTTTAATAGTTCTTTAGTTTGATCTTTTTTTTTGTTTTTTTATTGATCTCAAAGTCAAGTATGTTTTAATGTGTAAATGTATTGTATGTATGAGAAAAGACACCCTCGCACGATGATTACGCGTCATTGTGCAAGCATAATACTACCCCTTTTGTGAGTCTAATCTACTGCGAAAATAATACTTGTGATTTCATTGCTTGTAATAATACTATTGTAAATGTGTATTTAATGTTGATGATGGGGTTGTGGATATTCGATTTCATGCGGTTTTATTAAGCGTAAGAGTGTAAGGAGTTAAAAATTGTCTAACGATGAATTTTTGATTTTTGATAATTACGAGTGATTTGATAGTTGAAAAAACTTTTTTTATGAAAATGCTTTTTAATTTATAAGTAAGAATCTAATCATGAATTTAATTTATTTTTTATTGATTAATGATCAATTTGATGTAAATTATACTAAAGAAATGAAGTTTTCCAATAATTAGCTAGTATCAAATTGAATATTAAAAAATTCCTTTTTTTTTTTTAAAATCCTTTACAAAAATGAGATTTTAATGTAAAAACTGCAAAGACAAGTTTAAAATAATATATTGCCAATGTAGCCAAAAATTTTCATAAAAAATTTTTCAAAGATTTTTTTTTTATTTGAATAGTTTTAATAAAAAATAAAACTCCGACAAGAAAAACAAAAATGCTATATTTTATAGAAATTAAAAAAAAATAAAAATACTAAATTGTAATACTAAAAAAAGATTCAAGCCAAAAGTTATGAATTATTTACTTTTTACATTAAGCCATTTTGATACTCTATTGAGCATATTTTGGCATTTAATTACGCACGCAATAGCTCAGCTTATCTAGAAGGCACCGCAGAAATCGAACTCACAACTCGTGAATTACAATACCCAGCGCTTTGTCAACTGAACTATTAGAGGCTTCAGTTGATTAACATTATTTGGTATACTCATAGTTAGTATAGCGTAACATATTTTAGCAATCACGTGTTGAATTTAATGTGACTATGACGTATAAGTTTACTATAATTAGTTAAGTGATTTTTAATTTTTTCTATTTTTCTTTTTTTATTCGTCGATCCATATCGTTAATGATTTTATTAATTTTAAGTAGCTTACAGCAGTGTTTAATACGATGAAGGCCTGAAATATATATCACGTGCATCTTGTTATTAATTGTGCTTGAACGTTTAATAAACTTAATCGATGGATCTTTCCTATAAGCTCGTAAGAAAAATTTTCAAACACGGAAAAAAAGATATTACGAGAAAGGCAAAGCTAATTAAAACATTCATTCAAATTATAATAAATAGCTAAAAAAAAAAATAAAATTACAGTAATATAATTTTATTTTTGTTTGACAATAAAACTAAGCACGTCATATCAAACAGCACTAAAGCTTGCTAGGATATTCCAATTAGCATTTGCTCATATATATACTCGAAAATCGCTCTGTGTGTGAATACCTGATGAAAATACGATGTGTCGTATTCACTAAGCTGACTTAATTTTGTTTTCATTCCTTTACCTTTGTGATTTGTAATCAATTTGATTTTATTTATTTATCATCATTATGTGATTTTTATATTTTTAGAATTGAGTTTTTCTATTTTTAATTAATTAATTAATTTTATTTTTTTAGTCTAGTCTAAAAAGTACAAATTTATATTTTAATTTTATAATAATGATAATATACGCGTATATATTAAATTATACATTGAAAAGAAAAATAATGAAAATAAAGTGTTACACGCGCAGCTGCGATGATGGAATTGTTATTATAGTGGAGTGAAACGATCGTTGGGTTTTAAAAGCGAAATATATAGAATGAAAGTGCCTGATTGAAATTGATTAAATAATAAGGAAGATGAAACCCCTTCTCCCTCCCTCCCCTCCCTCTCCCCTCCTGCTACCACCACTCTTTTAGAAATTTGACCAGCTTTCCTCAATGACCAATTAGTTTACGTTAAAACGTTAACCCAAGTGCGGTGGTATATTATATATATAAAGAGGGCAAATGTTTAAAATCGGATTAGAATTTATTAAAAAGTGTATATGTATATATAACTAGACGATCGTTCCTATCCGTTGAATATTCATTTTATCTTTTTTCTTTTACTCGTTTATCTTGTAATTTTTTTTTCTTCTTCTTTTTATTTAAAGCAAAATATAAAATAGATTTGAACGTTCGTTAACGTAAAAATTAATATCTGAAAAATTCATTTTTTAAAATATGAGCTATAATAAATACAATTTTAGATATCATTCTACGTTATATTACGTAAAAATATACACACACAATTTCTAACAATAACCCAATATAAAAATTTATTTAACATTATTAACCACTATAAATCCATCTAACTAAAATTACACCAAGTATGCCAATAAAAGCACGCAAAGTCATTCTAGAGCAACAATAGAATAAACCCATATATATGTATATACATATTATTCTCTCAGTTCATCCTTATAAGTCCGCTATTTTTATTCTTTAATATTTTCTTATTTTTCAATTATTCCGAGTACGATATACTTAAAGTCTCGCTCATCGACCACTACACACACACACACACATATAAACTCCTTTTGGTACAGAGAGACCAGCAGCGTCAAACCTTGTAAAGGCAATAAAAATCATTAATTTAAATTGAATTCCATCTTTCTCTCTCTCTCTCTCTCTCTCTCTCTCTCTCTCTCTCTCTCTCTCTCTCTCTCTCTCTCGCGTACCCCCCCCGTTCCAGTTCTCGTTTTACACTGGACGTATCCATTCTCATCTCTTACTTTTTTTTTCCTTCTCGCTACACACACACACATACGCACACACTCACGTATATAAAGACGAAGGCATTGTTTTAACAAGTTCTTCTTATGTAACGCCACTCTTCTTTATATACATTGGAGAGCCAAGCGAGAAAGCGAGCATGCTTGATATAAGCGTGTTATATATATTTATACATGTATACATATACGAGAAAGAATGTCGGAGGGATAGATTTAATAAAACGCCCCACCATATTCTCGCCAATAATAAAAAACAATGTCACGCTGCTCTCACTTGTATGTGTGTGTATGTATGTGTATGTGTATGCGATGAAATGACACGACGACGACACGTTAAGAGAAGCAGAGCGGCTATGTACGAAACGAGATTCTCTCGGTTGATAAAACTTATTGTATATTTGTGTACGGGTTGCTGGCGCGATCGTAAGAAAAAGTTCAAATACACCTATATATGGGTCATTTTTGTCAATTATGTGACAGGTTTGTACCTTGGATATTCAAAATCTATTTTAATGTTTATACTACATAGATCGATATTTTATATCAAATTAAAGTAAAATCCGCTTGAATTGGGTCCCAAAACGTTATGTGACGTCTGTGGTACTCACTTGAAATTTCAAAAATTTTAAAAAGTTGGATAATTGTTTATTTTTTATGTAAAAGGGTATTTGCAGGAAATATTGAGAAAAATAGTATTTCGATGCAAAATTTCCTCAGCTTTTCATTAAAAACATTTTCAAAAGCCTTCAATGACGTTACATAACCTAAAAATGCGTTTTTTCAGAAAAATCAATTTTTCACCGCGTTTCCCAACTTTTATCTTAAAATAGACCGCACCATTCGATTCCTTGCACTTTTTTACATAAAAAATCATAATTAAAACAATGCGCTCTCATAACAATTACGCTTGAGAAAATAAATACCGATGATCGTCAAGTCAGATATTTGACTAACAAGTTGCTTCTTTCTAGTTTATCTTGAATAAGATTAGTAATAGATGAAGTTTGAAGACCTATTTTGAAAGTTGAGAAAATTACCTTTAATTTGATATGTTATATGTTGATAAAATATTTATTCTATCATACGTTACAGTAAATAAAAAATAATGATTATTTTACGCATATTTTTCATTTTAATACAGTCTAAGTTCATATGAAATATCAATTTATAAAACCAGATATAGAACGTGTAACCAAATTAATTATTTTTTTAGTAAATATACGTAAAAATATATATATCATGCGGGTTACATATTAGTATTTCTGTCTCTATACACAGATGCGATACGTACACATAACTGTAGTTCTTACTATATGTATACTGTAGCATTGATTCAATTAATCTGTCAATTTACCAATTACACGGATGAGTTTGTTTGGCGCGAGCAAGAGCTCACTCACTCACTCACTCTCTTTCTCTACTCTGACTCTGACTCTCTTGGCGCGCTTCTATATTATATCTCTCTCATATAAAGCATACTACATATCATATGATGCTCTCGTTACTAACTTACATATTTGTTTCTATTAATGTATGTATGTATGTAAATGAGTGTATGTGTATGTGTGTCTTTCGAGTTACCTTCATACGCTATCGATTGAAACTTAGTTGAAATAAAGAGAAAAATTATCCAAATTTCTTTTAATTTCCAATTAAATAAAAAAGAATATATATTTTGAAAAGATAAAATTTATATATTCATTTATATATAAATTCGTACACAAAATCGCGTAACTGTATACACACAAGAATTATAAACACAGATTTTAAACAAGCTTCAATTGACGCGCGTTGGAAGCTAAAGAGAATCGTATTGATCTTCTTGCGAGAAAGAGATGGAAAAGATTTAAAAGAGAAGTTAACCACTTTGCGGTGGACCATTGCCTTTTACTACTTCATCATTTATACATTGCTTTATGTTTGTTTTGTTTTTCCATTTTATTTTTTTAATTTTTAATTGAGGATGGAATTACGGTACTGTATATGTCGCGGTACGGTAAGCCGCTTATGGGAAAAAGGACGTTTATTCGTCGCGCGAGTATTTGAGGGAAAGATAGAGTGGATTTTTGTATTAAACGTAGTAACACCAGACATTTTTTTTTTTTAATAATTTTTTAAAAAGGTTTGATTGAATTTTTAGCCGTAAATGTAATCAATGGATGTGCGTAATAATAGAAAAGAAAAAAAAAAGGAATTGGAGGAAAATAGAGAAGATATTTGGGGGATTAAAAGTAGTTGTGATTTAAAGCATAAGTTTTTAAATGTAAAAAATAAATTAAAGTTGAATTTGTAGTTGTTATGTAGATGCATAACTTAGATTTTGAGATTTGTAATATTAGTTTATCGACGTTACATATAGTAAACAAAATACGGCATCACTTTTAGCTTCCTTTCCAATCAATGTCTGACTAGATCCTACTGGTTACTACTACTCAATTCTCAAACCTGACGTAAACTTGTTTGAAAATATCCAAAGTATAAAAATATATATAAATAGGTATACATAAATTTTATAATTTTCTTAATATTAAAAATGATCAAATCAGAAGTAAAAAAAAGATTTATCAAAAATTTACTTATTTTGAATATGAAATCGAATTATAAAACACTCACATATCGCTGCAAAAAATATACGAAATAAATCAGTACATTTTTGTAACACACATGATAAACTAAAAAGAAAAACAAACAAAACAAACTAAATATATTAAGCAAACATTAAAATATCCACAAACATATCCTCCACAACCACATATTTATACCAAAATCACTCGTTCACTCGTACACACAAACACATACACAAACATATCCACGCCCACTATATATAAAAGCTCAAAAAGCGGAAAAGTCAGGCTCACAAGTAGCAGTAGAAAGTACAAACCCCCTCAAGCACACACATACACACACACACACACACACACACACACACACACACACACTCATATACCAGTATGTTACTACAAGTTTATTTTATAAGTAAATGTACATACATATGTATAAGTATGTGTAAGTGTGTGTAAGTAGATGTGTGGCGTGCCGAGAATTAATGCGACTCGAAGTAGTAGTCGAGAGAGAAAGAGAGAGGGTAAGGATAAGGAAAAAAAAAAGAAAAAAGGGGGATGAAGGGAAGGGTGGCATTATATTGCTCCCAGGGCCGTAAATTTTGTCCGGAAGACGATTTAGCGAGGAAGCGGCCCCGGGGATAAATCTCAAGGAGGTCGAAAGGCGTAAAACAGCAAGACTTACCGGTTTGTGTATATGTGTATATATATACATACAGATACCATGTGTGTGTATATATCTATGTGTGTATGTCAGAAGGAAAGAGGGGAAAGCTTGGATAGAGGAAAAGAGAGTGGGGGAAAAAAAGCTCGAAGTAAGGAAGAGAAAAGAAGAAGAAGAAGAAAAAAACGATGGAGGAGGGAGATATATCTGCGCGCGTTTAAAGGAACGTCCTTATGTATATATACATAGACACAAGCGCCAACCGTATAGTAGTCCGTTTCGTATATAACTTGGCGGGGAAGAGAAGAGAAGGAGAGAGTAAGAGAGAGAGAGAGAGAGAGAGAGAGAGAGATAGTGAAAGGAGTTTGAGGGGAGGGTTAGAAAGGATGAAGGCGTGTCTTCTTTGCAAAAGTCAAAGATGGGGATACGAAGGAGTGTATGTGTGTGTAAGTGTATAAGTGTAAGAAACAAGGTAGAAAGAAAGAAAGAGAGAGAGAGAGAGAAAACGTTTTATACGTATATATAAATATATCTCCACTACGATTATAGACATATATATCTATAGATAGATAGAAAGAGAGAGAGAGAGAGAGAGAGAGAGAGAGAGAGAGAGAGAGAGAGAGACAGACGGAGATAAGTAGAGTGCGCGTTGGAGAATCGCGTTTTTATTGACCACTACGTGGTCTTGTGTATATATATCTACCTAACTTCGCGACGGCGCCATATACACGCTTATGGATATATAGATGCTGTTAAGCTTAGGATTTATTCTTTCTTTCTTTCTTACTTTCTCTTATGCTCTGATCTTCTTTCTTACTTTTATCACTTATCAAAACTAACTACCTACTATTTTTTCTGTTTTTTTTTTTTACTACTTGTATATCTTTACATAATCATTTTCTTTTTTTTCTATTTTTTCGTAGGAATGACTGAGATAGATTCTGGTTAAGGGCATGCTCTAGTTGTACCTTATAACCCCATAGTTACCGAAAATTGACGATTTTGCAGTATTCGGCGTAAATTTGTGAATTTTTTTAAAAAATTTTAGTTGACACACAATATATAATTCATTCAGATTGTGCGCCGACAAAAATATTTTGACAAATATGTAAATTTGCGACGAATAATGTAAAATCAGGTGTAGGAATCTACGTTGATATAGATGCTCTAGCATGTCCTTAAGGTTTGCCTTTGCAAGATGATAGGGCTGATATTTTTTTTTATTAGGTTAAAGACTTTTTTTTTTTTTAATTATAGAGAGATTTGTTTAAGTATAATGTAATATATTTTTTTTAGTCGATATGTAATTATATTTTATAATTTTTATGATAAATCAGGAAAATTGGTGTATACTTAATGTAGTTATTATGTTAAAAATGAATACTTGAAATATTAGGGGAGAGTCTCCTAGTATGGGTCCCCATAACCATTCTGCCTGTAACTTTTGATCGGATGGACCAATTTTCAATTTCAAAAAAAGATTTTGTGTGTCAAACACCCTTCTACAAGTGCAAAAAGTTTCGTGACCTTATCTGCGTAAGAAAATTTTTTATTAGCATTTTTCAAAGAGTTGTATTTTTGAGTTTTTCAAAAATTGGCTCCCAGTATGGGTCACCTACATTTTAAAATGTAATGTATTTATGGAAAATATTGCATTTTACATAATTTTTATAACTTATAATAGCTAATAACCGCTTATATAAGCTACATATTGAATATTCATGTTTTTGGGCATCTGACGCCTGCCGAATGTTTTTTGTCGCCAAATTGACTATTTTACAATATTTTGAGATGTTCTAAATGATTTTAAGTTGTTAAAAACATTGATTTTTTTTTTTTGGAAAATGATGTATTGAATAACTAGACCCATTCTGGGGGACAGCAGGCTGATCCATACTAGGAACCACTGACTTTTTAGCAAACTAAATGTAGCTTCGAGTAGAAAGTAAATAGAAACACCAGCGAGGCGGGGATTTGCTTTTGAAGAGTTGTACTTTAAGAAAAAAACTTGCTCGAAACATAAAGTTGATTGGGGTAAATATGGCAGGCTGTCGAAATTAATTTTCTGCACAAAAGAAATAGAACAACTGCTTAAAACGGCTGTAACTTTTAAAGCTTCAACTGGAAATTATTGATCTCGGATTATGTTTAATAAGTCGCCAAACTGCAACTAATCTATTTTGTCCGGAGACTCCATATAGTTCAGGAAGCTGGAAACTACGAGTGACCCATACTAGAAGCTGACCCATGCTAGGGGACTCTCCCCTATATGATTAAGATTGATAAAAGCAAAATTTTTTCTTAAATTTACCTTAGATAAAATGTAGGTAGATAGGTAAGTGACTTGAATTATATTTAGATGGAGATAAAAAGATATAAAATTGAATTTTTTTAGGATGAAAGTTTTTAGTGACTTAAGATGTCAAGACAGTATATGTAGGTACATAGATTATATAAATAATATTCTAAAAGTGAATATAAAATCACGAAATTTTCTTAAGAATGATTATCCATGACAACATAAAAATATAGTTTCAAAGAAAACAAAATTTACTCACTTGCAAACATAATAATATTATTTTAAATATATTCAGAGTACCGTAAAACCAATTCCAAATTCCACTTTCATTTTTTTTTTTTTTTTAAATTACACAGTATATTTGAAAATTGAAAAATCGATTAGTAGACATTATTTCTATATATCAAAGCAATGTCGCTATCGTAACGTCGGAACACGCGGCAAAAGGGTAAATTTATTCACTAAATTTCAAACACGTTAAATGCGCAACCGACACTCCTAATTACGTAAACAGTTCATTTATGCGCATATATATGTACTACGCGCTTCAACCTCTAATATATATATATAACTCTTGGCTATATATATGTATGCACTTGCATGTAGGCACTTTATATTTAGCTCTGCCTTTAAACTAATCACGAAAATTAACCATTAGATAATCTAGGGCTTTGATTGAAACCTTGTTTAAAGCAATTTTTCTATCGTAACTATAATAAATAATTTTTATTTTTCATTTTTTATTTGATTTTTTATAATTATTGAATTTTGAATCTTTTAAATTAAATAAAAATATGTATATTTAAAAAAAAAAACAAAGTATTTCGTACAATAGTCAAAAAACAAAGTTTTCGTTAAACGACAAGTGATAACGCATCGTCGTTAAATAGACAATCATGTATAGTAAATGTATAGAGCTGCGGGATTAATAGGGAACACTTACACACGCGACAGGAAATGACACTCAAACTTGAAATTACTAAAAGCATCAGTGCCACTTATATAGCTCTATATTGACCAGACCTCTTATTAAATCTTGTCTAATGTGATAATATTATAATTTTAGAAAATAGTATAGGTTAATCAAATTAGATTTAATTTATTTGATTTAAAATATTTTTTTTTTTTTTTT
>JAPYZE010011443.1:0-13957 GCA_030522805.1 Leptomastidea abnormis
ATACATAACAAAATACACCCGGCAGTAACAGTAGCACTAGTAGTAACAGTTGCAGTAGATATACATATATACCATACGGACAAAGGCCCCCACCCTTGTATATATACATATATAAGTTTCGTTTGACTCGAAATTGAGGCCCTGGGAAGCAGGGGCACAACATTCCGGTGGCAGCGGCTTCGTCGCAATCGTGGTTTTGCGCGCTATAATACACTCTAACTCGCTCGCGCACATGTACTTTATACACGGGAGTATAAGTACCTTATAGTATAGTATATCCGTGACTATATCTATATATAGGTACCGGCGCCTCTCGTTTACAAAGTTAGCCATAAGCGCGTACCCTCCTTTCCCCACCCCTATATGGTAGATATAAGAGAAAGAGAGCAGCAAGTAAACGAGAGAGGGCCACGCCCTGGCCATGCTTTTATATATATACCTACCTCTCGCGCTTTTATGTATATATATACATATATATAAATTGTATTATATAGATCTTAGAGGCCCACCCTTCACTATATTGGTACATGGATATATACGCGTCGCTATAGTTTTCTTTCTCCGGCAATATGCACTTACCTTGCAAACGAGGGTCTTTTTCTTTCTCTCTTTATATCGATACAGATTAAATTGCCCCCCTGGAAAAGACGCCGACGAGAATCAGCTAAATTATCTATATAGACTCGACTTGCGTGTTATACGTATATATATGTATCTGGTGTAAGTATAATCCATGAGATAAAACCTGACCACTACCAGGTACCTATATAAGATACAACAACAAGCATGTGGGGTTTGTTGCTCCTTCGAAACTGATTTATATCTTATAGGAGAAGGAGATGTCGAAGAGGAAAGGAGGAAAGAAAAGGCACCCGCGGGCTAAATTAGATGACCGCGAGATTACTCTCTTTCTTTGCTGGATGTATGTATATAGTTAGGGTATTATATGCTTTGCAGGACATGAGGAGACTAAATTGTTGGGAGGTACACACATGTATATGTACGTTTCCTTGTTGGATATTGGAGTGTATGGTTTTTTGAACAATGCTTTGATATATTTTTAATTTATTGTTATTTCCTTGTGTTTTGTGGGTTTTTATTAAATGTATGATTGTTGATTTGATTGAGTGGAGAGGGAAAAAAAATTATTTTTGATGAGCTTTTATTGTGGAGAAAAATTTTAGAGATAGGAGAAAATGAGTCATTGTACTCTTTGATTTGTAATTTAATTGAGTTGTAAGATTGAAAGTTTGAAACGTTTATGTTTTGAGTGTGTTTTAATGTGGGTAAAAGTGTTTTTAACTATGTGAGAGCGTGTTCAATTTTGAGATTTACAGATGGATTTTGGTTTTAATCTTGGAAATTATGCAATGTTTAAGCATTTGCATAAATCATATAGATTTGAGTTATATTGTTATTTTATTTTAACTTTTAATTTATTTATTTATTTATATAACAGTATTTATAAAATAACAAATTTGTTATCAGTTTACTATGATATTTTTTAATTCAAATAAATCATCTACTTTTTTATTTAATAAAAATTTCTAATTAACGATATACAATAAAAATAGCTCTTCTTGAAAGTAGAAATTTTTGGAAAAAAATTTTCACTTTCTATCAAACAACTTACGGATGCAATGAAAAAATAAAAAAAAAAAATAAAAAAAAAAGAATTGACAAGTGCAATAGTTTTCTGGCTGAATGAAAGCGAAGTCAGCGGATTTCCGAGAGTCGAGAAGACTAATGTGCTTTTTCTTCGTCAAGTGTCGGTAGAATATCCGCGTCCTGTCGTCTCTAATTTCGCCAGCGTCTCACTTTCGTATCTAACGGCTTATGTCTCTCACCAAGGTTGTATACCTATCTAAGAATTTTCTTCTCTCGTCGCCTATATGTACTGAAATTTTACTAGCCGGAAAATGACGTAGAATAATCAAATCTCAAGTGATTTTATTTTTATTTTTTTTTTTGTTTTATGACATTAACCAGATTAGTATTGCGCGCTTGGCGCGCTCTTAACATAGCCTAAATTGAAATTTTATCATCAAAAAAATTGAATTTTTTCATTCTCATTATTATTTTACTCGAAAACTGATAAAACGCTGAAATTTAACTCAATTTACAATATTTTCAATAAATTTTTTCGTAACAATATTATAGATTAGCGCGCGTTTACGGTGGTTTGTTTTTGTTTTTGTATATATTTACGCAGACTGATGTAGACGCGCGTTAGCCTATTATATGTTGCGCCGCACAACTTCATTTATCAATTACTGATAAAAATCAATCTATTTTAAATTTTGCTTTATTTAGAAAGAAAAAACTAAAGTAACTTTTAATTTCTAAATTATTTACTTTTCTATCTAAATATTTTGAGTTTATTAAAGTTTTGGTTCTACGTAGGTATATCAAATTTAACCAATCATGTTACATCTTGAACATCACCCAATATCACGAATAAACGGGCTTCACTTTTCGGTCATCAAAATTTTATATAACCGATACAAATAAAAATATAAAAAAAAACATAAAAATAAATTCTTGTATTTCATACTATATATCGAAGTTTAATTTATGCTGATTCTAAAATCTGCTAAAATCAGTATCAGAAGGAAAAATAATAAAATAAAAGAGAGAAAGAGAAAGATTCAGATTCAGATTTCATTTTATTGGACCAAGGCCTATCCGGTAGCAATATGAATATGATCAATTATAATAAATAGTTTGTATCAACGTAGGCAACAATAATAAAAATTTTAATAATTCAAACACTAATAATTACAGTAAAATAATAATAAAAATAACACTAATACAGTAATACTAAGGCAGCAATTTAAATTTACGCAGTTGTAATATTTCAATATATAAGATGCTAATGTTTCATAATAATTCAATTAATTTTAAAATTTACTACGTAGATTATCATCAATATTCATATTCATCCTGTGCAAAAGAAAATTAAGATAAAAGCAAAAGCAAAGCCATTAAAAAGTAAAGAGAGAGATAATGAACCCCTGAGCCTAACGCCTCTGATTCATTTAATATATCTTTTTTGCTTTTTAAGAAAAGAAGAAAGGAACGTGAATCACCAAGTCTGAATAATATTCCCTTCTTATCCCTTGTAGATTATCTTTCATATCACAGATTTCGTTGGGCTGAGTGCTCCAACGCATCTCCTCTAGTCAAAACTACATAGTCGTGAAAGTACACTGATCACAACAACACCTTTTTAAATCCAAATATTTTGTCTTTATTATATTCTGTGAGAACTTTTGCGTTTAAATTGTATAAGTTTAAGAAGAACTTAATTTTTTTTTACGGTGCTAAGAGGCTGTATTTTTTTATTTAGATCCAAAACTTATTAAAAACTTTCCTTTAATTTGTAATAGTAAAGTGTTTTATCAATATCTGCATCGAGGAGATAAAGGTTACCAGGATTTTTAATGTTCAAGGCATTAATATTTTTTAAATAAATATAAACAATTTAACTGAAAAAAAAATTGTTATCTTGTAGGAGTAATAATGGATCTTAAAAAAAGTGGTAATGTTCATTTAATATCTGACAACATAATAGAATGGTCAGTTGATCCAGAGGAAGATGAAGCTTGTTCGCCAGAATTTTTAATTAATAAAACCATGAAATCGAAGCTGATAATGATGAAAAATAATGCAAAAGGAAATCAACAAGGTCGTGATGGCGTTTGTAAAAAGAAAGTTGTTATACAACTTTTTCTGCCTCCAAATGTAGGGAATACAATTGAAAAGGTAGATTTAACTTTTTATTCAGATGTTCTTAACAATTACAAAAATCAACGAGATGTGACCTTAAACCCTATTGATCCATTATTTCCAATGATTATGTGGTCCTTCGAAATTGCTCAAGAATACAATATAAATGTGTTTAATGTATATAAAAGTTCAAGGAAAAGGAAAAACGGTAGTGATAATGATTTTATGCCTGCCGGTTGTTCGCGAATCGTATGTAAATTTTCTTTTAAAACTCCATCAAGTGTCCAGATTCTGGAACCAAGTATTTGTGATAATTACGAAGAACTGTTGAATACTGGCAAATTTAGCGATCTAACAATCAATGTTTCTGGTACCGAGTTCAAGGTACACAAGTGTATTTTGTCAGCGCAGAGTAAGGTATTTTCTGCTATGCTTGAGGATCATACAAAAGAAAATCAAGAAAATAAGGTCGAGATCAGTGACATTGATCCTGACTTAATGCAAGAAGTATTAAGATTTATGTACACGGGTAAGGTAAACAATGTGGAAAAAATAGCATTTGATCTTATCATACCTGCAGATAAGTACGAGCTTATCGAACTTGTGACTCTGTGTCAAAATGTTGTAAATGTTAATTTATCTTTTGATAACATTAAACAAATTCTCACATTATTAGGCTACATTGAACTAAGTATACTCAAAGAAAGTGCCTTACGTTTTGTTAAATTAAATAGTCTAGTCTTCAAAACTAAAGACTTTTCTGATTTTCTTGTAAAGTTACCTCCATTATTACTATCCGAAATAATTACTATTCTTTAAACTGGAATTTTTTTTGTAACAAATTGATCATTGTACTTAAATAATAAAATAAATATTATTTCTATAAACTGAATTATTTTATAGAACCAATCGAAATTAAATTACTTTTTTTAAAATAACCATAGAGTTTTTTAATATTTTTATAAATCTAACTACCTATAACTTGACTATTTAATTGATTTACTCTTTTAAAATATTCAATATAACATGACAAAATATCAAACTTGACTATTTAATTGATTTACTCTTTTAAAATATTCAATATAACATGACAAAATATCATACCATAACTTAAAATTACAACTCATTACAACCTCAAAAAAAAAAACACTAGCCAACACATCGTTATAACCAAAGCACGAAAAATCTATACAGTCTTTTCCCAGCATATACATACTATGATATAGTCCAATAGCACAGCAGTAGGTAAGTGGCAGTGGCGTGAGAAAAAACCACCGAGAGCCACTATTTTTCCAATCCGCAACACGTTTTCGACCAGGCTCTATAGAGCGCGTATTTTTAAAAGCGTATGTCGGTGTACCTATACAATATAGTCTCCTTATACTTGAACAGGATATCCATTACAGTGAGGGGGGGGGGGGTAGTAGGCGATGCGCGCATTAGTCGCACGAGAGCAATAGAAAGGGGAAGGACGGGGGGTAAGAAAGAGACACGATTAGGAGTGTCGCCAGCTTAATTGGCTGATCGGCTCGAATTTGCTGGAGTACTTTTTTTCCTTGACACGCTTCGTCGTGGTCCCTCCCTCTCTTCTTTCTCTTGTCTTTTGATCTCATCGAAGTCACCACAGACGAATGAGATAAGCGTCGTCTATACTACAATAAGAGAGAGAGAGAGAGCTCTGGGATTTGGTTTGTTCTTGTTAGACAACGAATTGGATATTGGTATAGCTTTAAGACACGTTGGACACGTTTGAGACATTTTTATGTCAGGGATTTTTTTTGTTCGATTTTATATACCAATGTAATAATAGACATACTACTCGTGTAAGTATAGTATATAGTGTCCGGTAATGGCAATTGTTTTCGGCGATGTGGCAATTAATTTTCAATCGCGTTTGTCTGTACCTATACAGATAGTGTATTATAGCACGCACGTATTAACCATTACACATACACGCGTAATATCGTAATTGAAAAAGAATAAAAAAAAAGAGTTGCGCAGGGGAATGTGCGATTATGAATGGAAGGTATAGTGTGCTTTTGCAATAAACGCTCTTTTTCTGTCTGTGTGTGTAGGTATATAAATGGCTATATCTACTCTCTATTGGTGGTGGTCACGATTGCTTGCGCACGAAAATTCATAAGCTAGTTTAAAGTAGGAGGAGATAGAAGTTGAGGGAGGGAGGGAGGAAGGTGTATTTGTGTTCGACAAATTAATTTGCTCAGCAGGGAATGTGGGCAATTAATGGTTACACTGTGTAACTTGTATATAGAAAAAAACCGTCACTCAAATACACGTCTTTAAAATGTTTGCTTAAAAATTTGTTGTGTATGTACTTTCGATATAGAAAGTCAATTCTTTTGTTTTTTTTTGTTTTAATTCTTGTAATTGTTGCTGTATCTATATTTTATTTAAGACAATTTTTTTTTTGTATTGAAAAAAAGAATCTTGTGGGAGTAAATAAATAGTTGAATTAATTGTTAATTTAATATTGAGTTCGATTTTCAAACAAGGAAATATATATTTTTAAATATGTTGATTGATTACCCTAAAAATCTTGATAATTTTGTATAAGTACTTCATTTAACTTAACTTTACAACCCTGTCTTTTACTAAGCTGCTTTGTGTTTGTAAACTCAAGTGATCGACGAAATCGTATTTTTTTTTCCATTTATTCTTGTACAATATCTACTTCCGTAGATTGTCATCATAATTCATATATGTATGCGCTCTTGCATCGTTGCTACGAATTACAAAATTGAGTTTAACATCTAAAATAATCGACTTTATTGCAATAGAAAAAAAAAATTCCATGAGTAAACAACTTAACGAGTTACAATTTCTTTTTATTTTACAAACTATATAAATGTTTATTTTTATCACCAAATACTATAATATTATTCTAGCTGGTATAAATTATATAATACATCTATATAGTTATATAGTTAATGAATAAAACTCCAAGATATAGCCACATTATAGAAACCACCGGTTCTAAAATAACGCGCGTGATATAACACTGTGTATACATCAGCAATTAAACCAACACCTTTTTTTTTCCTTGCCCTCACGCACAGCTGAGTTTTGTTTACTATATAGGCTATATTATACTGATACATTGGAGTAAACTATATTATTTCTTGGAAAAAATGCTCACCTATATTTTTTTCTGAGAAAACATATGGGTTTTGTATACAGTTTATTTTTTGCATGTCTAGCCGAGACTGACCTATATTATTTCCTGGAAAAAATGCTCACCTATATAATTTCTTGGAAAAAATGAGTTTTAGATCAGATCTTTTTATTTTCGTAAATTAACTTTACTCTATTTATTTGTATAGAAATTAGTTTTTGTTATTTTTTTATGAGATGTATAAAAATTAGAAAAAAGTATAAACAATTCAGCAACTAATATTGTTCCATGTTATATATTGTCATTATTTCTCACGTTAAAATTGTCACATCCAAATCTCTAATTTTCTTCTTTCTGAACTTACGTGGCTCTTGATCTTAGCTTGAAAAGCAATGTCGCGCTATTGTCAAAAAAAAATTTGCTTTTCAAGAAACGTTCTCTGTTTTCCTCACATACGAAATCTTGAAACGTTATACACTAACGTATAAGTATCATTGTCTTATACAATTTATATTGGCGCTGTTAATTAAGCGTAAGATTCGTAATCCATTTGTCGTGGGTTCGACGCTCGACGGTTGTTAGCCATTCCATACAGTATGCCGAAATATGCTCGTAAGAAAATTAAAAAGGCATGTACTTATTAATATTGAGATAAAGAAATAATATATTGAAGGGCTTACTTACGATGAAGACTAAATTGTCTATTCATAATATTATTTTTAGTTATGCGATTTTTTATCTGTACGTAATTTTAAAATCATCAAACACAAAATATATGGATGTCAAAAATAGTTGATTTTAAGATACCTAAAATTATTTAAACATAAATATGCTGAGAAAAATAAACTCATAAAACGAAAGAACATTTTTATTGCATAAAAAAAGGATGATGAAGAAATGCTAAAAGTAAATTTTATTCGTATAATAAAAAATGTAATCCCAAACATCGACATAAAATTTCTATAAATATTCTCTTCCTATTTTCTGCAACCTTTCTACATATGCTACATTCAAATATAAGATTGCGAGTAGAGAAAAGTAAGAAGATTTAGTATAGTAAGTCAAACAATCATTCATGCTTGACATCTCCAATAAAATATTTTGATCGTAAGATGCTGTAAATGGCAATAGCTTAATTAGAGCCATCCTCAACAAGAATGAAAATAAAAATAGAAAAATAAGATTAAAGATAGTCTGCCCACGCGAATCCGTTTATTATTAAGCTACATTTAAGAGAATTTGCTCAATAACAAAAAGTATAAAAATTACATCTTGCGAGATCCTGTATGTATTTTCTGAGAAAATGAAAAGATTATTTTCTCGATAGAGCACGTGTCGTTATCTGTTGTCGTATACATTTTTAAAATTGTGTCATGTGTAATCTTCGCTTCTTCGACTCATGCAATATTTATGATTTTATAGAAACAATAAAATTATTAATGTTATTGCAATGAGAATAATACACAAAGATAATTTTTTAATTTATCGGCAGGTATTTTTTATTACTTGTTTTAATTAATTAATTATTAATTCTAACACATAATTTTTGCTAATTTATAAAAAACAAAAACATTAAATATATATAATATTATTAATTCAATTATTTATAATATTTAATCAATCAATCGTTGTCATATTAAAATTATAAAAAATTAAAAAAAAAAATAATAAACAAGACCACTGTACGATAATAAGACTCATATTTATTAGAATTGCTAATTTCTAGTTTCTCCTCTTCGATAATAACAGCATAAATAAATGTAAATTCACTTCTTCCGCATATCACAAAATTAAATTATAACACAAAAAAAAATCTCAAGAAAAAAAAAACACAAGCAACAGTTAAGGGTATGCATCATACCGACGTAGAGACCTACCTCGTATTTTGCAGTATTCGTCATTAATTGACATATTTTTCAAAATGTAAGAGTTTTCCGACCTTAGAATTGTCGGAAAACTCCAATATTTTATCAAATATGTCAATTAACGACGAGTACTGCAAAATAAGGATTGAGTATTGACTACAATTTTAGGTTAGGTCTGAGGCATGCCCTTAAGTGCTCACCCAGTTTGTATAACAAAACCAAAACTATAATATTATTCTCCAACCTTCCACAAAACTTATAATACACTTTTTTTCTATTTTTTTTATTAAAATAAAACGGTATACACTAGCCCTCGTTTATAAAAATATGATTTACGAGCACTTGCTGCTCAATCTTTTTCCAGCAAAATATTACTAGCTCATCGCTCACAAACCTGCCTGCCTCGTAAAAAAAAAATATTCACCAGTTTCCTCTGCACCGCACAAATGTTACGCTCGGTACGCAGCACTTTTGCTTTCGGCGAACGCGTGACGCTTGTTGAATCGCGAGTTACGAATATAATATAGGAGGTGGTTGATCGACGACTCTAGTGTTTTTTTTTTTATAGCTTACCAATCGAAAATTAGGCTTGTATTTTTTTTTTTTTTATTCTAAGAAAAATTTATGCGGAATTTTTGTGACGTAAATTTTATGAAGGATAGTTTTTCCGGATGTATGTATGTATATGTTGTTGTAGTTGAAGCGTTATGGTACTAGAGAACTAGTGACATAATTTATGAGAGAACGGAAGTATTACTTATGTTATCGTAGCCTAAAGGAAATCGATATTACTTTTCATAGTCTTACTTGAACTTTTTCTTTTTAATTTAAAAAACAAATTTTTTTAATTACGTAATACGTAAGAAAAATAAAGTGTACGTTATTTTTGATGACGTGAGAGTTTCTTTATTTATATCGTGTTTATGAACGCGTGTGTGGGCATATAACATCTAGTGTGTTAATTAATATAGTGGTAATACCGATAAATTAATGATCTCTTGACTTTGCTAAAATAAATGATCAAAGAATTTAACTTACTTAGTTCATATTTTAAATTAATTTTGGTATTAATTTTTAGCTTTTAATTTTGCTAACAATTTATTTTGCATTTTTTTATGTATATTTTACATCATTCCAATCTTAAAAATTAATAGAAATATTTGTACTATTTAAAAATAACAAATAAAATCTATTTTCACTCAAGATCTGATATAATTAAATTTCTCTATATATACGGCACATATTCTGCTACCATGATGAAATAAAATTAACACGAAGATTTATTTGTTTTCATTATCAAATCTATAATAAGAAAATTTACGATCCAGGCCTGCCATTTTAGCAAAAATAATTAATACGTCATTAATCTAAAGATACACATCAGTACAGTGTTTTCTCATTCTTTCTTTCTTACCGATCAAAATCATTTCGCTTAACCATATTTGCCTCAACCATCATATTTATAAAGATATACACATATTATATATACACGTAATTCATTTAACTCATAACAAACTATATCTACAAACGTTATCTAATCCAAAATAAATTACAAGCCATTCAGAAGAGAATCACCCTAACCGATATTAAAAAAAATTTACGTATATAGGTACATACATACATACACAGTACGAAGAAACTAACGGACAGCAATCATACCTACATGCATCTCTTATAGCCACAGGCTAAAATAGAGAAAAAGAGAGAAATATATATACATACATGATCGAGAAGCTTTATATCGTCTATAATGTTGTATCAATCAAGCCGCACATGCGGTTATTCGATACATCGCAAACGATATGCGATAGGTCATATACATAGAAGCGGCCGTTAACGCCGTGGTACATTAGCTCTCTTACTCTCTCTTGCCTTAAGGAAAATCTTATACAGGGATTATATCTCAGAAGCTCGGTTATATATATATATATATATATATATATATATATATATATACTATATATTCGCTTTATGTATGTATCTTACATGTATGATAAATACCCAAGGAACTGATACTCTTTAAAAAGCGCGTATATGTAATATTAATATGTATACTTGACTGCATGAGTTGGCAGGAAAACAAGAGGTAAAATTGTCTTTGCTATATTTTCTATTACTTACAAGGTCATTTCCAGTTGATTTATTAACTATTACGGCAATTCACTTTCCGATGATTCTTCTCCTTGCGTTATATTATTATTATTATTATACACTCACTCATCTCACTGATCTGAAAATAATTTGTGTGTAAGTTTCGTGAAATGGATATATAGACCGAGAGAGAGAGAGATGCCTTTATACTGCACGACTATTAATCAACGGTGTATAATATTGCTGTATATATATAGCAGAAGAGAGTAGATTAATAATGAAAATTAGACTTTCTATACGCGATTGAGAGAAAAGCATAAGATTTAGGTATTATACCGTAGAAGTGAAAATTAAAATCGTGAGCGATCTTGAAGCTTCCGTAAAACTGAGATAAATGCTGGTAAATGAAGGAGATATATACTTGGTATAGCAGTGAGTCTTTTTGTATGCATTATTATGATTTTAGCGAATTTTAATTGCTGAGTTTTGTCGTCGTGTATATTTTTTTTTTTATTGTTTGGTGGGGAAAATTAAGAGGATTGGTTTTGGCCTTGCCACCCACGAAGTTTTCCCAAGAAATTATGGAGTGACGATTATGATGATCATTTGGTGTGACGTATTTTTTCTTTTTTTAGAGATTTGTGTTGTGGTTGGTGTTGAATTGTTTTTGTGGATGGAAAATTAAAATTAAAATAATGATCGGTATTATTTTTGCTTATATATTTGCTTATTTATATTTATTTATTGTATATTTTTGTTTTTTGTGCTAATTAATAAAATTAATGAATGTAAGTTTGCATTATTTAATTTTGCATTTATGTAATGTTATTCGTAATTCTTGAAAAAAAATGTAATTTGCAACTTGATAAAAAACAATATAAATGAGGCTTTTTTTATATTCGTACAATCGATATATTTTTAATGTTTTTGCGTAGCTTATTGCTTAGCGTATAATCAAATTAAAATACTTCGAATAATTTTGTTCTTTGTTTGCAGTGCAAAATTATTTATATTGATAATTTTTGCTGTTCTCAGAAATTTACTTGGCAGCAGGCCTGTATATTATAAAATTATGAATTTCAAATAACAGAATATTAAATGTAAAGCATATCTTAATAGTCCAGCAATCAAAAGCATAACTTTATACTTATATGTATAGTTTTACAAACATTACCCATGACAGCATGCAGTTAAAATTTTTCGATAAATCATTTTAGTCAATTAATATCTATCTCTCTCTCTTTCGTAATAATAATAACAAACTAAACATACTCATATAAAATGACGTTTCTTTACCAACACGTGCGATTATTTTTACAATTTGTCTTTTTTCATTCTTATTTGTCTATTCACATCTAATCCGTAATTATAAATTAGCATATGATTCATTCCATCTACAATGTAAGCCTTAAACTATTTCATTCTTTTTATTTTGACAACAAAAAAATTATATAAAAAAATTATATCATTACATTTATTTCTATATTCATTTGCAATACAATTTCATATGTATAATACAATAGTTTCAGCAACTCTAAAACTTATCATCAAAATTGCCATCTTAAAAGTGTTAAAAACAATTATAATTCCTTTTTAATAGACTACCGAGTTCACAAACATGCGCATCGCAACATTTCGCATGAAATTAAAAATAATAGAATAAAAACACACTAAAATAAAAATACCAAATACGTCTCAAGAATAATAAGTCATCATCTGTCTCTCACAGCATAAAAAAACATTAAATTTGAAAATCATATACATCTTGATTACCAGATTTTGCAATATCATACTCAGAGTATAATACGTCGATTAAGCTTCGCGTATACATACATACACACATACATACAAATCCGCGAGAGAGAAAGAAAGAGAGAGAAATATACCATTCTAATTCAGCTCTTAAGAATCGCGTAAGAGTAGCTGAGCCACAAGAATGTCCCTTTAATTATGTTTTGAGACAACAACATAACACACAATAAGAACGCAATCATGAGCGAGTGATGTGATGTTGGTGTTCTCCAGATGACGAGACATTTTATGTGATCCCTCAATATGTGTCACTCGCTTTGTACTCGCACGTGTATGGTCCAATGTGATCTTTTGATTTACATTGTTTTTTCTTGGAGAATAATAGATTTTAACTTTTTATTTCTTATTTTTTTGTAATAATTTTAATATAGAGTGATTGTATGTGTGAATATCGTGATGGAAACATTTGGAGGGATTATGTATCATGGAATTGTAAGGGGTTGATATTTGCGTGAGATTTCTTACTTTTTTACGGTATTATTCTATAAATCAAATTTTAAGATTCATTTGAATATGTTTGTCAATTTTTACACCTATCTATCTACACATATTTTAATGTAAACTTATAAAATATGTAATTTATGCACATGTAAGAATGAATTATCATTTTTCAAAAATCACATGCATGCAAGAAAATAATGTTCACCAGTACAAAACAATACCATCTTATCATTACATATAATTCAAGAAAATCTCAAAACACATTTATTTATTTTTTTCTTTTAAAAAAACATAAAATACAACATAAAAAAAAAACAGATATTTATCCATTACCTTCTAAAATAAAAGAAAAAAAGTGTACCAAACACATCTGCAAAAGATCTTATAAAATATCTCGATAAAAAAATTCATTCCCAGACTCAAACTAAACCTTACAGACATAGATACACCACAATAAGAAATAAAAAAAAAAATTAGATCGTCTCGCCAACATAACACACACATACACATAAAATACCTACATATCTCACCAATATCTCTCATCCCTTATAAAAGTAAGCATTTTATTATAAAACAAGTAAAAATCATGAGATCAAATGTAAAAAATATGCAATAAGCATGCACACATATAAGAAACATAGATCTTACCCGCATACCTGTGGTCTCTATATAACCTGCACCTGAAAGTCACATATGTAACACACAGGCCGTTACACTACATAAAATACAGGGGCGTGGTCGATCTCTCAGCGAAGAAAGGCCGCTCGCGCATATTGCATTATCTATATATATACCTATACCATATAGCATGGACATGCAACAGTTAGCTTATATATATATTTGCCGTTTAAACTCGATATATACCTATTATACCTATATATACTCT
>JAPYZE010011491.1:0-10905 GCA_030522805.1 Leptomastidea abnormis
TTCCATTCGTGCTGTCCCACTGTTGTTTTTCCTTTTTTTTTTCCTTCTTCTGCTTTTTTTTTTTTTTTTTTTTCATTTTGACTGCGGCCTTTCGGGACACCAACTCGGCTTTCGACAATAACGGTGCAGCCCGCGTCGATTAATAACCGTACTTTGCCAAGCCTTTGACGCTTGTGACATTCAGCGTCATGACGTTATAAATGGCCATGTCTTTCTCTCTCTCTCTCTCTCTCTCTCTCTCTCTTTTCCTTCTCTTTTTATTTCGTTTCATTGATTATTATATTCAGGACTTCAGGAGAGCTCCTTTTTCTTTTTCATCTGACATTGCAATGGTTTTTTTTTTTTTTTTTTTTTTTTTTTTTTTTTTTTTTTTTTTTTTTTTTTTTTTTTTTTTTTTTTTTTTTTTTTTTTTTTTTTCTTTTTTTTTTGTTGTTTTTTAATCTGGATTTTATGTTTGAAAAATAGATGCACGAACTTAACAATAAAAATCTCTGTCAAAAATTAATTTCTCTCAGTTTTTTACTAAAAAATTAGTGTCAAGATATAAATAACAAATTTAACTTATTACATATATAACGATATTTTATTATTTAATAAGAGAGTACCAATCATATTAAGCTCCTTTGAAAAAAACAAATAATAAAAAATCTTTATTAGACGTAAAACGTATTATTACACGTTTTAAACAAAACAAAACTAAACCTAGTCATCAATCCTAAATACAACAAGTTAATCATTCAAAGAGTTCAGCTTTCGCAATAAGAGACGCGAGAAAATCACGAGTGACACAATGTACACAGCGTATACATATCATATAAATTCTTGCAGTAATATAAATCACATTATACCTATAGAAACCGATCCCTCGACTCTACAGCAAGACCTTGTTCATGAAGTAAAAAAGAAAGAGAAAAAACGAGTGTCGAGTGTATAATATGTGTATGTGCCACTGGCATACACCAGAGCAGTCCCCTATACAACCTCGCATAAATCGAAAAACAAACAATCGACTCTCGCAAAAGAGCAATCGCGGAAGCAAAAATAAAGAATCAAAAGAGAAGTAACAAGTTATAGCAGTCGTCTCTTGGACCTTTGAAACTTAGTCGCTGCTACGACTTGGTATAAGGTTGTGCATATGGCTAAAACCCCGGCTTGTCGGCATATATACCTGCTAGTAAGCTAATACACAAGCACATAGGTCTAAAGCGCAACTCGTGCCAGCCAGCAAGCAAGCCAGCCAAAAGGGTTGCACGAAAGATAGGTATATATCGGTTTGCCGATCAATGATGGTGGTAGTGGTGGTGGTGTTAGGTAAAAAGAAAGGGAGGGAAGGTAGGAAGAAATCGAGACAAGTAGAATAAGTCGCCTACCTATACTCTCGTGCCAGCTAAGCTCATTGGAGGGTTATATATATACAAGGGAGACCTGTTTACGATCGCGTATACCGATCGCGCTTGGACGTTAAGCGCACGAGCTGCTCGCTCTATACTCGTGCCGCGGCCTGTATATAAGTATATATATAGTAACTGATGCTCTCGTTCCGGTTCGTTCGAAGCTCTTGCTAATCCTTGTCGGGATCCTATAGTGTAAGTGTTTCGAGATTATCTCTTTATTTCAACCGTAGACCCTATACACTAGATCACGTCGTGCTATGTGAAAAACAAATTAGCGAGAGAAAAAAAAGGGAAAAAAGAGAGAGAGATAGAGGGGCTGACTTGAGGATGCTGGGTACCTCAGTCGACTAACAAATATTATTGTTGGAAACGTAAAATAAACGAATTTTATTATTAATTAGTAAATGGAATTGCTTAGGAGAGTAGAATTTGTATAAACATCACCTCTTTTTTATTTCAGAGAATTGCATAATGATCAATTTTACCTTCGACCATGTGATCCTTACCACAGCACAAACTTAACCTGAGAAAACTGCTGAGAAAAAGCTTGCATAGATTAATAGTTTCAACAGACATTGAATTAGCTATAATTATACATATAGATATATATAGGAAGGTGGAGTGGAAGAAAAATTAGATAGTAATTAATCTCTCTCTTACAACTGTTTAATTGGAACACGCACTATATATTATGCCTCCTTGTACATACGTGCTTGCACTTATATGGATTACATACATACGAGAAGCTTACTGTTTTTTTTTCTTTCTTTTCTTTATTTTTCTTTTATTTTCATCAACTGATCGCTAAACGAATTTATAATATATGTAATATCGACTAGCGTCATATAAATGTGCACAGCTGTCAGATTAGTAATAGCTTTGCTTGTATGATACGTGAATCTCTCACGCTTTCATGATATGAATATATAAATTGAGATGGTATACATGCTTACATCCCTTGTAATGCGTGTGCATTAATTTGTAAATTGATGATGAAATTATTTTTAGTGTTCGATTTAGCAAAACATAATTATTAGAAAATTTATTAAATTTTAAAATCTTTTTTCTGTGATAAAAATTAAAAAAAATTGTATATTGAAATAAGAAAAAATTGAAATAACAAACTTAAAACCCACAGTACGCAATTTTAAATTTAAAATCATTCGGCCAACCAATAAACAAACTGCAGAAATAGATACTAAAACCGAGTGTAAGTCTTGAAAGTCACATCAACCCCTACATCCATCCATTAATGAAAAAAAAAAAAAAGAAGCTTTTAGCTGGTGCAATTCTCGCTTGCAAATTTAACTGTAGCTACTCAGTTTTAAAGCTTCTTTTCTATATCCATTTGTACAGATATATACACAAATGTGCGCAAGCGCGCCGTCGACCTTGAATAAATCAACAGTAGCAGCAACACCATCGTATTAGACCTTGAAAAATCGTTATAGCGTCACGCCTTGTACTGGCAAATAAATAGATACAGAAACTATCACGAAAGACAAGATTATACGTACATAAAACGATACCGAATTGTACCAAGTTACCGATCTCCCGCTTTTATAAATACGTAGGAATAAAAATGATCGGTCATCGACATAGTCGAAGCACTGGACTGCTACTCTCAACCGTGCGCGAGTGTAGTATAAAGATGATGATGATGATGATGATGATGAGTACGAATGAGAGAAAAGGAGAGCGAATGAAAAAAAATTGACCAGCAGTAGCACGAGGGGAACAGGACGAAGGGGGAGCGAATGAGAGAGCAAGAGAACGTTGCACCTCAGCTCTTCGGCTCACGCGCCTTCTCAACTACTGCTACTCCTCCCTTTACACCCTGCCCCGCTTGAGTTTTCTCGAGGCTTTTTCTGCGGAGCATTAATGGTGTGTGTGTGTATTGGTATACGGAGACCAGCCAAAATGAGGGACTTTTTTTGCCCTTTGATCGAGTGTGACGTGTTTAACTGTAAAAAATGAGAGCTTTTTTGGATGAGGATAAAAAGAGAGAGAGAGTAGGAGGGGAAAAACGAGAGTAGACACTATGGGGTGAATGAAATACACATACACACACACACACACACACACACACACACACACATACAGTTGTATTCAGGGTCAGACAGTGCAAGCTGCTATATTATACGTGTGCATATATACATATACATAGGGTCAGCCTATAAAAACACTGTAATAAATGATGCGAATAGAACTCTCCGGCTCTCTCTCGTGAATTTTATCCTAATGAATGGTAATGCTGTATGGGAGAAGAAAAGAACAAAAAAAAAAAAAAGAACAACATAACATCGTAAACCTAACGCTTTTGGAAAATAAAAATAGCTTTTTAAACGTATACACAATATCTTTTGACGTTTATTCGATGCTCATGTCCTTTATATATTCTTAATGATTATCATTTCGATCAATCATTTGATAAATATTTTTCCAAAAACTCTCAGATATGTTTACCTTACAAACATAAAACATAAAATGCATAATTATTTATTTCAACTGTCCCCAAAAATATATAAACTTTAAATATCATTTAACTTAACATGGATTTATTTATCCCAAAAACATATTTATATAACACGTAACATGTAAAACTATACAATAAATTGCAATATTTTCATAAACAATAAGTATAATTGACTATTTTGTAAACCAAGCAAAAATGTGAGCATACATACATAAAAATTACAATCAAAAAAAAAAAAAAATCACTGCAAAACATGTTCGTGACATTGTATTTCGCAAGAGAAAAATAAAATTGAAAGAGAAAAAAAAAGGGAAAGGGAGGAGAATGGGAGAGAGGAAAAAAATAAAGTAAAAAAAACTGAAACGAAATTACCGTCGCGAGAAGAGAAAGATAGAGAGGAAGGGAGAGATAAAAAGGAAAGTGGAGGTAATGAACTCCAGCAGGGCCGCAGCATGCACACCGTATAGTGGCCGTGGTGGCCACGTCACGTATGAATATGTACACGTGCGAAAGTGTGTATACGTCTGGACATCATCACCGCAAAGATCACATATACACACATACATATACATAAATTACGCACATATCCAACCATGTGTGTATGTACCTATATAAAATACACTCAGGGCTTGGCGCCGTGATGAGGTGGCTGTAATGTGTGTATGTATATATACCTGGGTTATGCATCTCATGCACATATACACATATACCTACATACAAGCGCGAGCAGCGAGCTTGACAGGAGAAGCCTGGGCTTGCTTGACTGTCAGAAGAGTATATATAAGCCATAAGGGGTACTGGTTACCGGAGGTCAGGCACACGCGATAGCTTTTTATAGGACCGGCTGTTATTACTGCTACTGCTGCTGCTGTTGCTTCTTTTTCATCCTTCTTCTTCTTCTTCTTCTTCTTACAACGTATATACATACATATACAAGCAAAGTTTTGTTGGAGATACTCGCGAGATCAGAGGTTGCAGAAAAGTAAGAACAGCAGCAGCCACCGCTTGATCGCATCAGCCTACTTACGTCTCAACGCTACCACTGCTATATAGCTGCTGGCTCTCCTGAATATATATACGAGCTTTTGCTTCTTCCTTCACCATCGTCTTTGTTGTCGTTGTCGTCATTTGGCTGAAGAATCATCTCTTTCCTTTTCGCCTCCTTCTTCATTTCTTCTTCTTCTTCTTCTTTTGCTCAGCTGATCTGATACACGTCCAAGCTGATATTCCACTTTTATTTTTGTAGAAGTGAAGAAAGACAGAAGGATATACTGTGCATTACAGGGTATGTATACTCGAAAGCTGAGCTAAGAAAAAAAAAGTCGTAAAACTTGTTTGTAGTCAGATGTGTATGTATATATATATAAATGGCTGTTTCTGTAAAAACCTTCTATTTCTGTTGTTAATTAATTTTAAGTTTTTTTCATCTGTAAACCTAATATCCAGCATAAATTGAATTTTTTTTTTAGTTACTAAAAAATCCAAGCAAATATTTAATTAAGTTTGAATTTTAACATAACAACAAAAAGCTGTATTAATGAAAAAAGTAACGTTAAACAAACGACGAAAAATTTCGATTCTATGTTAACATTAACGGATCTTTTTCCTTAGAGTATAAAAAAATATCTACTTGCAGTTATACACACATATACTTACACACACACACACACACACACACACACACACACACACACACACACACACACACACACACACACACACACACACACACACACACACAACATTCACAATCAAGGTTTTGTAAAAGATACTAGCTGTATAGACTCTGTTTCTCGCGAGAATAACGACAATCACGCAGTAGCAGCAGTAACAGCAACAACAGTAGGTATATATTATACGAATAGTAGCAACATACAAATACAAATACACATACAAATGCACAGCATCGTAAGCCAAACAGATAGCTCGTTGTGTGTCTGCTTCGTAAATTTTCGCAGTATATATATGCAGTTACAGGCTTTCTCAGCTTGACGATACGAACCATGTCTTCGAGTCTTATAGCGAGAGAGAGAAAGAGACAAGGAAAGAGAACCGACCAAGAGAAGACACCCACGCATAAGAGAAAGAGAGCCTTCGCGAGGACTTTGGTGACTGCGGGACCTTCGATGGGATGCTGTTCATTTCTTTTTTCTTCTTCTCTTTCCGGGATTGCGCTTCAGGCGTGGAAACACGATGATGTGATGACGGTGGCCTCGTGAGAATCCGGTGTGTTTTCGCGCAGTGGTGCTTTTTCGTTACTGCAGACTCTGTTGTTAAGTTTAACACTGATATTTTGACTTGATTAAGAGAGGTGATTTTTATTTTATGCATTTTCTGAGCATAATTATTTTTGGGGATTATGCTGCTGATTTATCGATTGATGGATGTTATTTGTTTATTCGTTATTTTTGTCCCTTTTTTTTGAGTTTATTTCTGGTTATCGAATTAAGAATAATTATTAATGAACTACTGAAGATTTGTTTCATTTATTTCTGATATTATATTCGGCTTAATTTGACTTCTCCAAATATTATTTGATAAACTATACATATAATATGAAAGAGATAAGATAATCGGCTAATGTTGACTAAAATGTCGATTAGATCGCGATTGTCGTAAGCTTGAACAAGTGTCGTAAATTAAATTTATTTCATTATAATTGTTTCGATGAAATGAGTTTTCTCATTGAAACTCGTAGCTGATGGATATGTGTAAAATTGAATTATCTCAAAACGATAATTATTACGAAGGAAGAAAAAAAAAATAGAAATTGATAAAAATACTTATAATGCTATAGTTTGACTGATATATTTATAAAACATACAAGTCGATATACTAAAGTACCCAAAGATAAATTGATTAGTTTCAATAGTATAGGTATATATAAACGTCTGATAATAAAAATTTCGAATAAATACTAGATAAGAAAGATGCAGTATAAATAAAATGACAAATATATACATATATAGATTGTAGCCTAAAGAAAGTAGACCAAACACGTCGGCAATTATAATTTCAAGAAGCAAAATATATAGAACGTATTTACAGTCTCATCTAGAAGCTTTTTAAAGCCAAAGTGAACCATGACAGTTTACATAATAATTCTGAGTGAGCGCAAACTATACTATGCTCTGCTCGGTCAGTCGGACGCGCTTACGAAACGAAAAAAAAAAAAATAATAAAATATAATATCGACATTTAATGAGTAGTCGGGACCCGAGGAAATCCGAGTCTTATCGCTGTGGTCTACTTTAGTAAAAAAAAAAAATAAAAATAAGACGACGCGTAAGCGTCTGCTTTTCATCACATTTACCGATCCCTGTTCTCTGCTTTTATATCCTGTCTACTTTTATTTTCTTGCTTCTTAATTTTTTTTTTTTGCCACGTTTACGCTTATCCAACCGCGACCTGAAATAACAAAAAAAAGTGCATCGCTTACGCTTTTCATTACTTTTTTTTTTCTTAACCAACTTGATAAACGTCAACGAGTTTGTCGACGTTTTGTTTATTTGTCTTCGCAATATAAGTATACACTTCTAATGATTTTGCTGATCAAGCATGGACACACTGACGTATACATTTACCGCACACTCAATTTTGCTTTTTTTCTCTTTTTATCCATCCCGTCACTTGTAATTATTTCCTATATTCATTATCAGCTTGAACCTGCGTAATAATTACTTAATTAAGATAAATCAACGATAAAAAAAAATCAAAAAATTCATATAGCATAGCATCATAACATTATTTATTCATTTATTTATTTATCATTTTTTTTTCTTGATAGAAATTCGTTATCAAATAACGTGTAGTATATCGATCCACAACTTTCAGCCCAATTAATCGAGTAACAAGCAATTCTATATAGTACGTACTTCTAAGAGTAAGAAAGTTCAGGATAAACCAAAGGGATCGCGACACTTGGAGAAACTTGCGTGGACGTTGCAAGCATGAGTCTGCAAACATATAGTGGGGACACAAACTCAAGATTCTCACGTATGTGCACACACACATACACATATATTCATCTATAGGTATAGGCATAGTCTCAGGACAAATATTTACCGCTATCGTGGGAGCAGCTAGTCCAGGGTGCGTCGTCGTTTCCCTATACCGATCGCAACTCTCTTTCTCTCATTAGCCAACGTGCTAAGTACTCGAGTAAACTCCAGGTCCACTATATACATAGTGGTATTGCTTTTTCTCTCTCTCTATCTCTCTTGCTTTTTTCATATGTCCATGATTTGTTGCTCTATTCCCAATATTACATTACACGTATCCTATACGTGTTTACTCGAGCACACGCGTTAATTGCGTTCGCGCGTCGCGTTCTCGGATTTTTTTTTTCAACTCGGCCCCTCCTCCCGCTCATAGGAATAAGATCGGACAACAGCGATTTGACAGTCGACACCTGGGCCATAGAGAAAGAGAGAAAGAAAGCTGCTAATGATTTTTTAACGAGCTTGGCCTCGTCACCTCTCTCTCTCTCTCTCTCTCTCTCTCTCCTTTCCTCTCCACCTCCCTTCTACAGACATCAACCAGCAGGAGCTAGGATTTTCGAGCCGGACGCTCGCGTTTTCTAGTTTTTTTTTTTCCAGGATATGTAACGGAAATCAGGGAGAGAGGGAGAGGGGGCGTTGGTGGTTTGGATAGAAGTGTAATTAGTACCTATATAGTGATATACCCTCGCGCTCCCTGCAATCCTCCTCACATGCGACTTTAAAGAGAATCTATCCTCGCGAGAAAGAGAGAGAGAGAGAGAGAGAGAGAGAGAAAGAGAGATAGCGGCTTATTTGAATTGTGGCATTAACCAGAGTGGCTATAATATAGCTCTCTACTACTCTGTTTTATTGTATACTGCTGATATGTGGAAAACGTGCTAACTGATCTTGAATTATTCATTTGGTCGCTATATATGAGTACATACATACACGTTTGAAATGATTGTGTTGAGTACACACACACACACTGGAGAGTCCTTATATACAACTTGTAAAACTGTCTACCGTACGTCAGCTGTTTTATTTCTTTTCTTTCTTTTTCATCTGCTTTTTCCATTTTTTATGATCTTAAATGAAAATTACTACTAAAGACTTTTCACGATTAAGAAGACACGTAATCATAATTATCAACATAATCTAACTCCATAATAAAAAAAAATTATAATTTTTTTTTTTATTCAAAAATTGTATGATATTACCAAGCTAGCTCAATTTAGCAGTGTCATTAAAGCATTTGAACATGTAGTAAACAACGAAGACTATAGTAAGATAAGCGCGAAAAATAAAAAAAAAAAAAAAAAAAAAAAAAAGGAAAAAAAATTAAAGAAAAAAAAAACATTATAAATAATCTTGCGCACAAAATTCCAAGCGCATAAATAAACGCATTATTCTCTTTCTCTCTCTATCTTTCTCTCTCACTCACACACAAATGCTCTTTCTCTCTCTCACAAACGCGAGAGAGGACTCGATACACCCGGGGCGAAATGAAATCCGCATAATCATCGGAGCAAGCGAATATGTATATATACATGCAAACCTGTAACTATACATATATATCCTCACACAGAGTAAGATAGAATAAGAGTAAGAGAGAGAGAGAGAGAGAGAGAGGGAGATAGAGAAAGAGTAAGAAAGAACCACGCTCGCGGACTTTTATAACGATCGCTCGGTCCGCAGTTCTCTCTCTCTCTCTCTTTCTCTCTCAGCTTTAAGGTTAAGGGTGAACGATCGGCGAGTAGAGAAAAAGAGAGAGAAAGAGAGAGAGAGAGCTTGATCGCCTCGGTCGCTTACAGCGATATATCCGGCTCGAGCGCTTGCTTGCTCGCTTGCTTTGCGCACTTATCGGCCAGCACCACTAACCACCACCACCAGTCTCTCGCGCGCTCGGCCCCGCTCAATTAATCTACCGCTCTCTCTCTCCTCTCTCCTCCTACACCTCCATCTCTTTTCTACTCGTTGATTCTCTCTCTCGCTTTTTGTTTGCTAACTTTCGTCATTCTGAATGCAAATGCCACTATATATATAACGTATATATACCTATGCTAGGTTCTAGCACGCGAGTGTTTTGCCAAGTTGTTTAAAGGTAAGATCGATTTTGATGAATTGAGTACTCTCTCCCTCTCTCTCCTTCTCGGAATAAAGTTTTAACCTGTAGCTAAAAGTTTTGGTGTACCTATGTATTGTTAGTTATGCAAAATTATTTTGAGTATAATTTTCTAAACAATTATTATCATTATCATTATTATTTTTCTGTGATTTAATGACGATTTTTTTTTGTTTTAAGAAATAAAAAAAAAAAATAAGTAGTGTGTGTGTGTGCTGTTATATTAGCTGAAGAGAGAGAAAGAGAGAATTATTTACCGTAAGTTAATCAAGCATGATTTATGGAGATTGCCAGCAATTTCCTCTTCGACAGAAGTTGAGCTCGGAATTACAGCATTTATAGAATCGAAAATAGCTAGTATACCTACCTACACTGAGAGTGGTAGCGGCAATGAATGCATATAATATGTGTACGTATGTATACATATATGTATGAATTGTAAAATCAATAAATGTACATATCTATCATAGTGCATGCAGTACACTTGCAATTGAATTAGTTTTAACGACTTTTATATACATATGCTATATGATAAAAAAGTTATAAACTTTTTAAACTTACGATATAAATATAGGAGATGATGAAATTAGCTTAAAATTACGCATATAGTCCAGAGAGTCCTCGTTTCCAATAATTCACGAAAGCACATAAGTTTGTCTATATACATGTAAGTTGAATATGTATATTTTTTTAATATTCACTTGTGTACAAATGAAGAAGAAGCAACAGTTAATGATAGTATAATTACATTTTATATTAGGTAGGGGAGAGCGGGGCTGAACTGTACGATTTTTTTTCAGCAATTTTTTTCTCCTACTAAATTAAAGAAACACATTGTCAAAAAATACAGACTTCAAAGTTGATATTTCAGTAAGCCTCTCAATTTTTTTCAAGTCAAAATATTAAAATTTGTGACTTGTAGAGCACAAT
>JAPYZE010011497.1:0-17690 GCA_030522805.1 Leptomastidea abnormis
GTAGAGGGAAAGAGGAAAATATATGGTTGTGTGTGTGTGTGTGTGTGTGTGTGTGTGTGTGTGTGTGTGTGTGTGTGTGTGTGTGTGTGTGTGTGTGTGTGTGTGTGTGTGTGTGTAGTGGAATAGGAATATATGAATAGGCGAATATCAATGAGGTAAGGATAGGTAAAAGAAAAATGAATCTCTCATTTTTAAGCAGACCTCACCTGCCAAGGCCACTTGCCGAAGGTGCTACCATCGCCTCCAACGATCCTCGATTCCGGAAATAGCCGCCTCCCACAAACTGCAAGTATAAACATCGTTGAATTAATTCCTCTGAGAATATTTACGTCTCGCATCGCGGCGGCCATATTAGCGAGCAGCGTAGGATAGGTAGGTACACAACAACACATATATCGCTACCTATATAGTATATAGTATTACATTGGACCGTAGAACGACGAACCGGTATCACACGCGATTCTTCGCTCGTATATACTCCAATACGTAGGTAGGTAGGTAGGTAGTACCCCTGGGAGCATTTTTCAGCTCATACGCTCTCGCAGGTACGCTCGCTTGCTCGCTCGTTTGCTTGGCTTACTTTTATTCGCATATAGCCAATTCGCACCAATTCATAAAAAATTTATTACTTTTTGAGCTTTCGAAGAATGAACGAGGAAGTTAGAGAGAGAGAGAGAGAGGGAGGAAGAAAAAGACATTCAACATTCTTTTCACTGTCGTTAACTTAATTAATTAACTAATAATATTCTTCCTAATTTTAATTATAATCAAAGTTAAAAAAAATATGATTTGCTGGAATGATGACGATGATAATGACGATGATGATATTTACCTTCTTTGAAACTCGACATGTTCAAGGATGCGAATGTATTGTCGATGAAATCTGGAGACACGGTCACAGTTGCCAGCGTCGATAGAACGTCCATGTGAGTTGTCGACGCTTGGCTTGTGTGCTGAGTCGTTGGGATAGTAGTCGTACTTTCTGCTGATGCAGGTTTATCTACGCACATCATTTATTCGTCCAGTCAAACTATATCTTTAATCTTTCTTTTTATCTATATAATTTTTTCTTTTTTTTTTTTTTAATAAGTATTATGTAAGTAATTATTTTTACGCACAAATTTGCCAAATATTGATCTAATGTGTAACTTTAATGACATTATTCATATTTAAAGAGGGATATAAGTATTTGAGTATTTTTCTCTCGGTATATTACAAATGTGCGTACGATATGAGGCACGTAAAGCTCGCGGTTTTGCATAAGCATCATTTGCAGAGCGTATACCTATACACAAAAGCGAACTTTACGCACGGAGTGCGTGAAAAAATACAGTTTTGAAACAAGCATTCGTAAACATGTTCAAAAGTAACCTTCTCAAGATGAGCAGAATTTGATGATCACTATGAAAATGTTTTACGCACTGTATAGCGTGCGTAAGACGCTTTACGTCTGTAGTCAATGTAAGTAATGTTAAAAAACGGATGCTCCACAGACAGAATACGCACTTGAGAAAAGATCTTCTTCCATGCAGTTTCGAAAAGTTAATAAATTGACCTCTCTAGGATAACGACTTGTAATTATATAATAAGATCCATAATTTTTCTGGCAAATGTGTAAAAAGAATGAAAGAAAATTTTAAAATAATTATTTTTGTTATAATTGAATATTACTTGATGAAAAAGGAGAGTCAGTTAAAGATGATACAGGCTTGACCTCTGTATTTACTCCGATCTGTGCTGGTGGTGATGGTGGTGGTGTTGGTGGCTTTTCAGTAGAAGGCGATTGAATGATTATCCATCCGTCCGGAGTTGTTATAGGCGACCACGAAGTTTCTGTCGAATCTAAAAGCATATCGATACACACACGTTCTTATAGATTATTGTAATTTCTTACTTAATTATCGTGTACAATTAATGTAATTTTATAAAATTTTAATATAGATAAAAAAAAAAAATTGAGTCAGCATAGATTTGCAATGACTGCGCGTAAAAAGTATAAGAAACGTTAAATTTTCATCAATATATCGAATACGTAATTGTAATTTTTTTTTTTATGTGTGTAATATAGCTATTAATTTATAATTATGAAATAAATGTAGATTGCAGGCGAATTTACCTGAGATTGGCGAAAGAATTTCCGAAGAGTTGTTCGTTGAATTGTCGATCTCGTTGGTGGTAACCGAGGTCCAGGTAACAATAGCAGCAGGTATTGTCGTCGTTGCATTCATTTCCGGCCCGTATTCGGCGTTAGGCTGATTAAGGGCTACCGATGTGGCGAAAGTACCGGAGGGAGTACTCGTTGTAATGTTTTTACGGTTTCCAATCGGCTTAACATGAAGTGTAGGATGAGGAGAAGTTGAAGGAGGAGTGGTCGCATCAAATTCGCTGGTTGAAGATTTAGTAGCCGTTTCCGCAGTTACATTTGGCAAGAGTTCATTAGAGATGGTCGAAGAAGGAGCTTTGATCGTGGTTGCCGGAGGTAAGTTTGGTTTTGCTATCGAAGTTGCGGCGGTCGTTTTTGTTGTTATAGCTGCTGCTGCTGTCATTGCTGGCGTTGTTTTAGTATGGGCTATTGGAGAAGAGGTCGCTGATGGTATTAAGCTTTGGCTGCTCGTTGAACTTGTTGAATTTTTATTGACCGTATAAGGTAAAGTATTCGTCGTCGTCGTCGTCGTCGTCGTAGTCGTCGTTGGCTTTTTAACGATATTTGATATCTTTGACGAATTTGAGATTGCCGTTGTGCTCGTCGTTGCAGTCGCATGAGTTGAGACTGAGGTGGCGTTCTTTTTTGCGAGAGCGGGTGTAGGCCGTTTGCTGGAAAACGTCGGTCTTTTCGATTGCAGAGTTATAAAGGGTTTTTTCGTTGGCAACGACGAAGTAGACGGTCTTTTGTGAACAGGCAGTAAGGTTGCACCAGCAGTACCAGCAGTACCAGCAGTACCAGCAGCAGCACTTGAGGGCTTTTTCGGAATGTCCTGAGTTGTGGAAGTTGCGCTTGTTGCGCTGGAAATTTTATTGCCGTTAGACGAGGTGGCAGTTGACGCGGGGGAAATTTTGAAAGTTGTCGTCAAGGAAGACGTATAATCGGTAGGAATATAATCAGTCGTGGGTGAAGTAGAGGATGAAGTAGAGATAGAGGATGAGGAAGAAGAGTCCGTGCCATTCGTCTCCGGCAGCTTGGCCGTTGTCATCAAAGACGCGGGCTTTTTCGTTGTGAGCTTCCCTGGCTTTTTCGTAGTAAATGGTTTTTTAGTGTACGACGATGACGACGAGGCCAAAGTGGCTTTCGTGTCGAAAGCGACTGTTGCAGCTGTCATCGTTTGATGCGTGCCGCTCGAAGTAGGGAATGTCGAGGAGGAGGAGGAGGATGAGGATTCCGTGGTGGAATTTCTGGGAGGAAATCTTGTGACTGGAAATTGGGTTTTTTCGAAATGAACCGTCGAAGGTTTTGAGGCCTCTGTTACGCCGACGGCAGCAGCAGCAACTTTATTCGTCACTGATGAGGTAACGTCATTTTTCATGGCACTTCCCGTTGGCATTGCTTCGAACGCAGATGATGATGATGATGATGATGATGATGAGGACGCTTGAGTAGTCACGGGCTTAGCCGCCAGCGTTGCCGATACATCAAATGGAGAGATCGGTTTATCTGCCGGCATGTTGCCGGTTAATGGCTTCTCGCTTGTAACAACAGCGTATTTATTCGAAGCAGCTGTAGTGACTGGCTTAGAAAATGCAATTTTGTCCAAAGTATGAACTTGTGAGAAAGTCGATTGAACGGTCGAAGAAACTTTATTAGAGGTTGTCGAGAACGTAGCAGCAGGAGCTGCAGCAGTTGCAGTTGCAAAATTGTTGTTAAGATGATGAAAAGAAGAAGAGGGAGAGGGAGTGAAAGACGTTAACGTCGGGCTATGTTTGGTAGGATTTTTCGTGGTTGTAGACTTGAATGGGATGCTTGGTTTCAACGACGACGACGACGAACGCCTTCTGTACGGTTTGAAAGGTCGAAAGCCTCGTCGATTCCGTAGTTACATCTGTCGTAGCTGTCGTTACTTGGCCCGACGATGGCTTCTTCGAAACCGATGTCTTGTGCGGTTTGACTTTCGTTTGCTCACTGCGCGGGGTAGTAGTATCTTCCGGTTCGATTCTATTGAGGGACTGGATTGGCTCTGCCTTCTTAGTCGTCGCAGTCGCAGTTGTAGTCGTTGCTGCTGCTGCTGCTGCCGTCGTCTGTTTTACCGTGCCAGGAATTTCCGGCCTGTCCACGTTCCCGGGGATGTCGTTGCTCTCGAGGGTAATAGCGGTCGAGCTGGTCGACGCGACGACGGAGGCCGGCTTCGAGGAGGGGGGCCGGACTGGCAAACTGACATCCTCTTCGATGGCGTTGTCCTGCGGGAAAACGTCGGGCTCCTCCTCCGCCTCCTCCACCTCTATTTTACAGCAGCTGCCGAAGTAGAAGCGATCGATGCAGGTCCCAAGGTGAGTACCGTTTGCCTTGGCACAAGTGAAGGCGAACATGCAGACGCCGGTTTCACCTGTCCTTCGAGATACGCACGGCAGGTGCCTGATATTCCTCCCTGAACCTGAGAAGCAACGACAACCATTCAAATCTCACACTGATTAACGCTAACAACGATAACAACAACAAATTTTAATAATAATAATAATAATAATAATATCAAATGCTGCGCACTAACACCGTTCTTCAGGCTATAGTCATTATAGAAGTACCTTTAAAATCGGATTTTTTTTACGATTAGCTACCTATGACTTATTTTACATTTATTTATTTTCATACAATTAAGTATATGTTTGTACCTATTTGAGAATCCCTCTACAATTAGAAATAAATTTTTAAATAATATATAGGTATATATACATGTGTGTAGGTATGTATCATTTGCAAAGAAACAGAAAATAAATAACGATACAAGTCTTGCTATATCATCTTGAAAAGAATGGGCATATGCCAGAGAGAAAGAGAGAGAGAGAGAGAGAGAGCCAGATATATCTGAGGACGAGAGTACCGTTAAATTTCAATGTGTGAGCTAGCTGCTTGAATGGAAAAGTAGGTCACAGTCACAGAGCACAATGTCGCTGCGCGCTAAGCCTTACTTAACTTTACATTCTGCCAATTTGAATAATAATTTTTCTACTTTTTTACCATTGCCTCCAACTTATGTTATTCATACTTTTCTCTCTTCCTCTCTCTTTTTTTTCTTTAATTATTCCTCATTCGTAATTTTTCTTGGTGATAAACCAAATTGTTGAATTTTTTTTGACAGCTTTTTCGATACTTGTTGGAAATTTACAAAGAATTTTCAAGCGTTTCTCGAGTATAACAATTTAGTTTAAATGACCGTTAATGTGCTGCACGTACACAGCAGTCTTATTTGGGATTTCAAGATATCCACAAAATTTCTTCGAATAAACTTAAATAAACTCTATTCTCACCGAGGGATTTTTTATAATCATTTTAAAGGAAAATAAAAAAAATCTACACAAATCATCATTCCAACATACTTTTTTCAAATTAATGCGTGGAATTAGCGAATTTGAAAAAAAAATATACACTTTGCAAAAGATTTACTTCCGATGTCTATGAAGAATTTTTTTGCATTTCACCTGAGGCTCTAAAACAAGCAATTTGGCAATAAAAAAGTATTAAAAAATTCATGGATCCTTTATGAGTATTCTATTTTAAGGTCCAATAATTTTTTTTTTTTTCAACAAAAAAATATAATTTCACATTTTTTAGTGTTGCTTGTGCCTGCGTAATAACTAGAAGTCGTTTTAAGCAGGACGCAAAAAAATCTGCTTCATAGACGGCGAGTTAATTCAATAGCCCTTACCAATACTTATATATTATAAACATTGCAATAATGTAAATTAAATATAAAAATGTGTGAGTGTGTGTGTGTGTGTGTGTGTGTGTGTGTGTGTGCGTGTGTAAATTTTTAGGTCAGTTGGTCGTACCCGAACAGAATCAAAATCTTCTAATTTATATGCAAAGGACGTACGTTAACGGATATGTCGAATGAGTCATGTCCAGAAAGAAAGTACATACAGCGAAACTATGCGATCGCTCTAAACGTGTACATATAATATATGCCTTGACTTGCGAAAATAATGTTTAATGTTTAAATTTTGTAGCTACTATAATTTAATTGTTGCAAAATATTTTTTGTTATACAAGTAGGCGCATGTATGTATGCATGCATGTATATACACAATGCCAACTCTCAATGGCTTAACGACGTAGCAAAATGTATATAGATACAATTATGAAACCGCGCGCACATCCACGCGTATGAGAAGAGTTTTTAGTAGCAAAATAAGCTTATTACCTCCGGAAAACAATTGCGACACGAAGACAGGACTAGCCAATGTTGCATGGTAGATGAAGTAGTTTAGTATAACAGCCGAAATCATCCATGTCCAATCCCTCTTCTGGCGCGGCAGCTTCATCTGCGTACAAACGAAAAGATGCAAATATTATTAGTAAAACGTATGATAGGTATTACCAGTATGAAGGTTTACATTTTCAAGGGGCTCGACATAAGTTTTTTTTTTTCTATCAACAACGCATTCATTCTTGCAACGCACGTAATCTACTGCAAAATCAACAATTATTTCGTAAGACGTGAAGAAGAGCATAAGTAATATTAAATAAAATTAAAATCTATACCTAATCCCGACGTCGTCGTCGTCGTCGGATCAGTGCAACAGTAATTTATGTTTAGTTGACTTGAAAAAATGACTATAGTTGACTAATATATCAACAATTCGGCTACTTTATAAAATAAATTTTCTTATTCAATAATTTCAGATATTCTTCGGTATCTGACTTGTGAGGGTATGGCAAAGCTGAAAGTAAGCGGGCATGCGATGTTGTCATTGAAAAGGTTGAAAGAGGAAAAAAAAAATTAAAACCCAATATGAGAAAGAAGTATTCGATTGAAAAGGAAATATACCATACAATACGTTATATTTAATTGATAAATGGAAAATGAGCCGAGGGAGCCGGCTCTTTGAATTTGTGAAAGTAGTATATAGTACCGACGACATAGTGACGGCGGCGCGATGGGGCGCAAACCTCGCGTTATTCCGAAGTACCGCTATTCCTCACTGGATACGCGGGTTGAGCCCAACATACACACACACACACATACACACAAACTTTCCGCTTTATGCGATACGTTTACGGTACATTTGCTCTCCGCGGTGTATAACATTACGCATAGCTTGTGTATTAAAATATTTAAGAAGAACGCGTATAAGTACGGCACGTCAAATTTTTCTTTAATAACCGACCAATTCCCATATAAAAATACATTCCAATTAAGTAATCTTAACAATTTAGTATGTGGTGCAGTTGAACGTTTTACTTACAGGTCAACATTATATATAGCATATCCAAAAATTTTAACAAATGCAAGATTTTATTAAAAATTTTCATATTAATAACTTTGCAAAATAAATTTTTTTATAACTAAATATTTTAAAAGCAATAATGTCTTTCGTGTTGAGCAGAACAAAATTTATTTAATTTGTTTTTTTTTTTTTATTGTTATTGTTATTATTTTATGTTAATAATTTTGACTTTCATTTCACTCATTTTAAATGATCGAGTTTACCTTTTAATTAATCTTTAATATGTCATAAAACTTTCGTCAACTATTATATTTTACAGAGAATATTCGAATTTAATGTTGCGTGGCAATGAGTAGTTTAACGATTTTGCAGGTGTGTATGTGTATGTGTGTGTTATAATCTGTTGGATCTCAAAAAAATTTTTATTTTTTGTTTTCGTTTTTTTTCTTTCTTCAATTTGGAAAACGTAAAATTTGATTCAAAAGCAATGATTGAAAAACGAGAATTCGATAAAGAATTCGATTGAGAAGATTATCGAAAATTGTAAGGTATAAAATAACTTACCTTGGCTGTAGATCGATAAAGTCAGCTTTTACCGCAAGGCAATCGACACTAGTGCTCCCTCGCTGTATAAGTTAAATAAAAGGACGAATCTTGTTGCTCATTTTTATAAAAAACTAATATCATATCAGCCTAGTTCAGTCGCGCTGCTGCGTACTTGAGGGAACAATAAATTATATATGGCACTGGCTTCAATGAGTATCATTCGTCTGACTGGGACCACTTGATAATTTAAATGCCTCCATCGGTGCGCGTAGAGAAAAAAGTAAGGCAGAGGGAATTCAAAATAAAATATAAGGTTCAAAGATGAGGTAAGCAAGAGGACTGGGTTAAAGGCACTAGGAGCATTGTTGTTGTTGTTGTTATTATTAATAACAGAATGGAATGAAAAGGGAGGCGAAGGTGAAGGAAGAAGAAGAAAAGAAAAGAAGAAGGGTACCAAAGAAGAAGAAGAATAAGAAGAAGAAGTAGAGATGCCAAAGCAGGAAGGAGGCCTTACGCGGGGTAAACAAAGTTGAACTTGGACGCGACGAGGGTGTTTGCGTGTAGAGAATAATACACATAAGCTGCGGGGGCTCTTTCTCTCTTTCTGATGGCGCAACTTGGTTTCAGCTGATGTATATATATTAACCGTGCAAGCGCAGCTATAGATCAGTAAGTAGTAGTCGCAGCAGCAGCAACAGTTTATCCAAGCAGAAAATGGCTTGAATTAAATCTTAGCTGGGCGCACAAGTTTTATACTCCATGGCGCTAGGGCATTTCCCTTGAGAAGCGAAGAACTATATAGACAGCGGAGAATAGCTGCTTCACACTGACAACGACGGCAACGATGACGACGACGACGACGGCGGCATTCCAGGGTCTCGGGCAACGTGCTTTCGGAAACTACGCGTGGCTTATAAGTAGGCGCGCTGCTCCGCTACGAAAGAGAAAGAGATGAGAGAGAGAGAGAGAGAGAGCAATGACCGTTCTCTCTCTTTCTCTCTCTCCCGACTTCTCCACCCCTCCACCTCCTCTCATACCCCTTCTCTCATGGCCTCCAAAGGCCGTCAGAGCCTTATTGCTGCTGCTCCTGCTGCTCCGGAGACTTGACTGCACCAGCTTTTCTCATTGGCTCACCTTCGCTCTAATTTTTTTTTATTTCTCTGCTTCTTCTTCTTCTTATCTTCATCCTCATCCTCAATCTTCTCCTCTTCATTTTACTCCTTTCCCTTCCATTTTTCCTAGTGCATTTATAATATTCCCACTTGTTCCTCGTGTTTACATCGGTAAAATACAATCAAAAGTATGAAACTTTTTTTTTCTTTTTTTTTTTTTTTTTTTTGTATAGCAACTGCAACGACACCGGGTGCAGCAGCAGCAATGTTCAAAATACCTCTTGCATTCGTATTCCAGCAGAGAAGGAAGAAGCTCAGCAGCAGCAGCAACAGTGGCAGCGCATTCCATATACAAGTTGTAAAAATTGTCATTAGACCCAGTTGCCTGAAGCCTTTGACTTTAAGCAGGACGTAACGAGACGTCTAGCAAAATGTTATCGCTCGTTTTAAAAACTCTATACTATGTAGGATCCGAGTTTAAAATTCCGAGTAGCATCCGTTTTATTTCCATGTATACTTGTCAGTTATTGTGATTGTAATAAGTCTCTGTAATTTTTCATGTGATGATAACCTTTACATTTTACCTAATTTGTTAATATAAAAAACGATCCAGACATGGGCTTTATAAAAACATAGCTTATTTTTAATAAATCATAAGATTTTCAGCAGCTCAAAAGATACCAGTTAATAAATATATATATATGGCTCATTCTCAAAAAACTTGTAAGATTCATGTTCTACTGGCCTGTTAAAACTAAATAAATCATAATTAAATATCGAAAAAAAAATTTCTGGCGTAGTAACTTGATATTTAAACGGCACAGTATAATTCAGACCTTATAAATTAATGATGTTGACGCAAGAAACAAAAAAGGACGAAAATATGACGGTTATGACATATCCACAGTTGGGGTTCCAACTTTAATGATGTACCCAGTCAATATAAAAAATTTTTTTAATCTCAAAATTTAACAAAGCAGACCGATATAAATATAAATTTAACTTTTTTCTACCATATAATGAAAAAAATTAAAAACTAATATTTTTTTTCACGTTTTAAATTTGTTTTCAAGATTTGTCATTTTTTTTTTTGTTCATATTTTAATTTCCTCCATTTAAAATACACGTAAAAATTTCAAACAGTAAATCCAGCCGAGTCCATGAGTATTTGACTTCCTTTCGGCATAAAGAATACTAGAAAATTATTACAAAATTCCAAAAGCAAAATTTTCTGATTCCCGTTTTGAGCATCAAAATAAGCAATTTTTTTTAGAATAAGCTATATATAGGTATACATATTAAGTAAGAGTATAATAAAGTATTAATAATAAATATAATATCGCAAATATTAGGTGAAGTCAAAAAGTGACGTAAATCTGGAGATATGAAGGAGATGAGGGGGGACTGTATATCAGACTCGAGTTATTCGATTTCATTAACGAAAGAATTATCATCGCCTATATATAGGTATATAGTGATATTTTGTACTTCTAAGCCTTAGCCGGATTTAGAAAGTTGAAATAATATTGAAAGATAAGAATCAGTATTAATAAAGATTTCGAGTTTTTATTTAGCATCAAACACGTGAACATATGTGTACCGTTTTATGAACTTTTCTCAGCAGGGGCGATTTCTTATTAGAATTGTTTCTCATCTTTTGCCAAACAAATATTTATTTTCAATATTTATGTATACGATATATATATATATATATATATTATAATATAAAAATTCAGAGGGTCTTATGTGCTTACAATTAACTTACTTAATAATAACAATTATAATATTAATAATAGTAATAATAATTAATCTTAAAAAACCATTAAATAGAGCGATTTGATTGCCAAAATTTCAAATGATTGTTATGTTGCGCGTATGATGACGTAAGAATGAAAAAAAAGCTATTTTTATATGGGAGTAAAATTGAACGAATGTAAAATTTAAAGTACAGAAATATTAGGAGCGCATATTGCGAAAGTAGATAATGAAAAAAATGTGAATTAAAATACTCTGGCGTGCACTGAATATATATGTGAGTGTGCATTCACGCATGCAGGCACTACTTTGCTCGCGGGCGCAAGTGTGTGTATGTGCGCTGAGAAATGATTGGAAATCTGAAAGAATCAGGATATAAGATGAGTGGTAAATTGATATAGGGATACGCGTAAACATACGCGCGCACGTATACAAGCACACGCACTGCAGATGGAGTTTGCGCACCTATGGGTTGCGGCGGCGCCGCGCTTGATTCATATATAAAGTATGGGAGGGCAGGAGGGCCAAGCGGCCTATCTGTTGCTCGGGGAATGTATATATATGGGAGATGCCCTGCTGAAGGCTTCTTATCGTTGCGTACCCGCGATCAAGACTAGTTGACTAGCTAAGCTTTATATAACTTTACTTAACGAAATCATCCCAGTTTATGTGCTCTTTGCTAGTTTTCACTTAAACTTTACCTTAACGAAATCTCTCTCTCTCTCTCACTCTCCCTCTCTCTATCTCTTCCTCGTCCCGCCCCCTCCTCTCTCTCTCTCTCTTCTCCGATCCCATCTACTCTTCAACTTTGGCATTTGCTTGCAACATCCAAGTGTTGCACTTATAACTAAAGTAGTATCGTAAGTTCTTTTTATTTTTATATTTCCTAAATTATAAAATGGTTTTAGAAAAAATTTATCTAAATTGTTCTCTTTCTTTCTCATTTGATAAAGCCTTTAAAAGAAAAAAAATTTATTTTAAGTGAAATATATAATTTTAATACATTTTGCTAGTGCAAAGAAGTTGAACTTCATTTCTCCGTTTAAATTATTAACGTTGATGGTAGATAATAAGCTTATAACAAAGGATTTTTCACTTGTAAAATCGATTTTTTTATCTAAAAAATTATTTTGAAAGCAGTAAAATCGTTTAAAATTATGAAATCACCTAAAATTGCTTAAAATCACAATTTTGAAAAATATTGGCAATTTTAAGTAATTAATAATCAGCATGAAATCAGTAAAATTGAAATGAAATCATCAAATCAGCTAAATCAATTAAATTATTCACCAGTAATCTGAAATTGCTATGGAATTTCAAATTTCGCAAAAAAATTGAAATCAATTTCACTAACGATAAACCCCTTGGTTTATAAACTTTGAGAATAATTTTAGTAATTCTAGGAATATATTTCATAAAAATTATTCTGCATTACTAAAAAAATATCATAATTTTTTACACTTTTAAAATAGTAAATATTTATAAAAATTCTGAAATTATGTTATTTGTCTTCTTTAAATGTCTGTATTTTTCATTTAAATCTTATTTAATATCATATCCCTTGTAAAGATAAATTAACCAAATAAACTATGGTAACCAGTGCGTCTCGTTTTAATATTTAAGCAAGAAAAGAAGTGTAAATAAGTTGTACATAAATATTTTTTTCGGTGTTGTACAAAAATTTAAAAAGAAAGTATGATAAAAAAAAAGTAATTTCAAGTTTAACTAATTTACATTAATTTAAATATTACATAAAAAGTCAATGTATAATTGAACTTAAATATTTTTAAGATGTTAAAAAAAATCTTAAGAGTATTCTTCATATTGACGAAGATGCCTACATCTTATTTTGCAGTATTCATGAATTTATATAAATATTAAACTGTCTGAATTTTTGGACATTGTGTAAGTAATTTAGATTGTCAAAAGACTAGAATATTCTGGCAATTGTGAAAATTTATAATGAAAAGAGCAAAATCGGAAATATCGGTAACAATTTCAGCTAACAACTAAACTATGCCCTTAATGAAAAAAAACAAAAACTTTATGTTTTTAAAGCCTACAAGTATCTGACTGATAATTAGATAATAATAAAGTACAAACAGATGTGAACAATATAATATAAATCTTATCTACATATAATTTTTGTCTCACGAACACAAGTCCTTCGTAATCACTTAATCTTTCTATGATAGCGATCGCAATTAATAAAACAAAGATATAACGCAGGATATTTTCACTAGAATGGAATTATGATATATGATGCTGATGATGGAATTTAGAAGCTTACCGGATGTAACAGTATAACAATACACAATTTTGCTTTTCATTAATTTAATTAATGCTGTCAGAGCTTTTAGAATTGAAAAAAAAACAATATAATTTTGTTATTGTATATTTGCATAATAAAACAATCTCTTATAATGAAAAATTTTAAAACTCGATAATATGTGAGTATTTTGCAAAATACAAATTCAAGTTAATGTTAAATTTAAAAATTTCAAATTTAAAAAATAATTCTAAAATCATTATTAACGATCTTTGTGTACTTTTGTTTTTGTTTAAACAAACTGAATATTAAATATTAAATAAGTGATTTTGATTATTTGTTAAATTTTTTCTCACACTTATTTAATACAGTCTTAATCAAATTTAATTTTAACAAATTAAGTGTAATCTCTAAAATCAGATTGATACTTTTTTAACAAGAATTAAATAATTAATCCATAAAAATTTGTCGTATCGAATAGTAATTATAATTTACTATGATCAATTAATTAATAATTTTAATAATTTAATACTTTCTTCTGATTTCATTGTTATTTTTTTAACAATTAAGAGAATTATGCTTTCAAACTAATTAATTGGAATGTAGAGCTGGTAAGCAAATTGCCATATAAATTCGCGCGGCTGGTTGATGATAGAGACATCCATCATGTGGTTAGAAAATAATAGATTGAACGGAAAAGCTAAACAAAATTGCTATCGCATCGTATTATAAGAAATCAAGTGTTAAATTAAAAATCTGATTGAACCGAATAAAAATTGTCGGTGCATATACACACACATACACACGCACGCGCGCATGCAAACATACAATCAAAAGTTACACATTTTAAAATTTAAAAATTATCATCTTTATAAATATGCAAGTTTATATCACTTTATTGATGAAATTGTCACGTTTTAAATTTAAAAAAAAATTTTATCACTTTATAAAAGATTTTTATAAATGGTAATAATAATAATAATAATAATAATAATAATAATAATAATAATAATAATAATAATAATAATAATAATAATAATAATAATAATAATAATAATAATAATAGTATCAATAATACACCATTAAATTATGCAATTTACAATTAATAACATTTGAAGTCACTTTTTGTACAGTTCAAAAAAATCACGGGACTGAACTACACGACTGCTGGCGCTGAACTACACAAAATACGATAAAAGTTGCAAATTTTGGTTTTTTGGCTTGAAAAAAAATTTAGTGGCTTCTTTATAGTTCTAAGTTTATAATCTACCATCAGAAAAAAATTTTTTTATTAGAGATAAGAAAAATTCTAAAAATATAATAAAAAAATTGCAAAAATAGCTCTATATCGCCTGATGGCTATTAATTTAGCACTTATTTTATAACTTTTAATTTATTTTATTAACCTTGTATATACTTATAATTGTGTATCAAATAGTTATATGTATAGTATTTACTATATCTACAAGACCACTTTTTCTCTTTAAAATGCTTAAGTTGCGAAAGCATAACATGCAATGTATAGTTCAGCCCCTTAATTGTAATGCAATGAAAATAATAAAAATGGCAAAAGTGAATATATTCGTCCGGTAAAAAAGGACAATATAATTAACGGCGATAATAAATTACTGGACAATTTTCAGATTGTTGTTAAACAATCTGAACAATATGGATGATTATTAAAAAAGTTATCGCTGTTTTTGCAAAGTCAAAAAGTTACGGGAAAAAGTAAAAAAATCGATTTTTGACTTTTAAAATTTAGTTTTGCTGTGGAATCCCTTGATTTCTGGTGCAGAACCTAGAGGGTGATTGTACTAGTATGCCTACTATGTTCAATTAACAAATTAAACTGCGATTAAAATAAGAACAATGGCGTCGTGTAGTTCAGCCCCCGTGCAGTTTAGCCCCGCTCTCCACTATATAATTTAATAAGAATAATTTCTCTTTGAAGAATGATTTTTCCATAATGGATATTATTCGTATTTTGAGAATAAAAAAAATAAAAAATTAAGGCATGTGGGTATGTACGTAATTAGTAATAAAATATTAATGTTTCAGATTGGAAGAAGAATTTTAAAAATGCGTTTATTGGTAGCGTTGACCCATGTGATGTATTTTGCTTTAGCCGTCATAGCATTAGAATCAGTTAGGAGTGAACCAGAATTAATGACCAGATTAACAAGACCAGAAGTCTTTTCCGATCCCGACGAACTAAAACAGTATCTCGAGTTGATTAGAGGTTACTATTCACTTAACGGAAAAGCTAGGTGAGTAAGATTTATTGTTTCTCAATAGCCTATCCACATTTCTAACAAAAATATTTGATCAAATTGATCATACTATTATTATTTATTATTATTTATTATTATTATTTATTATTATTATTATACCATTATATTTTATCGTAAAATAGATATGGTAAAAGAAGAGATCTTTATTCAATTGAGCATCTCCAATCTCAACATAGAACTCTGGCTTTGACCGAGATGGCCCGGCGTGATCTACAAAAGGTAGTTCAGTATAACAGACAACAAAATCAAATAAAATCCAAAACTGGAGAACCCTGTGACGTAGTAGTAAAATATATAACGAGTGGATAGTTTCATCATTATCGAAATTATTTGTTTAAAAATGCTGGGAATTACAAAAAATTCTTTTTTTACATTTTAATACAATTTATATTATTATTATTATTATTATTATCATCATCATTATTATTATTATCATTAATAATATGGAACATAGCATTATGCAACATTCCAATGTATGTAATTATTAAACCGATTATTTTGTTTTCGATGCATTAATAATTAATTATAATATCAGCACTGTATATTGTCTGTAAAATTTAAAAAAGATAAAATATAAAACTCAAAGTTTAAAAATGTATCCATTAAAAATAACAAATCTAATTAATCTAAGTTATTAATATTAAAAGTAGATAATAAGGAGAATATTGAATTTTTCATGGAATCAAAAGATTCGTATTTACGTGCAATGGAAAAATAATTGCGAATGTATATAAAAAGAATAAAATGAAAACTTGAATGAAATTCTTATTGCACAACTTACAATATTGCCAGCAACAAAAACAAACAAGGTATAAACAGAATTACTTTAATTCATTTTTTTTTTACATAAACATTATTAAAAGTTTAAAATTATGGCAAATTCTGAAGAATCCCGCATAATGGATTTTTAAATTTTTATCTTAATTATTTATTTGGTAGCCAATACATAATCAAAGTACTTTTTTACAATAAATACTAAATTTATTACTTGATAATAATTTAATAGAAATCCTGCTCAACTAGCATACGTACTCATCAAGCAATTCAAATACAGAGTAAAATATTATCGTTACTGTTATATACCTATATTGTTAGAAATAAAAAAAAATAATTAATAAATAAAAAAATAAGTTTTTAACCTTTTGTTTAGATTGCAGTACTCGTAATGAAATATTATAAATAGTAGAGAGTAAGAGAGTAGGTCTATAGGTAAAAGTAACTTTAATCGCAGCGCCGGGAAGGGAACGTGAGAGATTCTTATATTACGCATAATACACGAGTATAAAACATAGTGAAGCATACCTCGTACAATTCGCGTCGAGTTTGCCAACTGTGTTTATCAGATAGGTATATATATATATATATATATGAAAGTCTGCCTGCTCGCGTCTACGCCGTCTACTCTCTCTGTCAGTATATACACACATACTATATACACATACAGCAACAGCAGCAGTCAGCTCAGCAGCGCAGCAGCACTATAGCAGCAGCACAGCAGCAGTCCGTGGGCTGTGTACGGGACGGATGGGGACTACTACTGCTACTGCTGTTCGTCAGTAGACTCGGCCATTTCTTTGGCGAAGCTTTCTCAGTCTTTTCTTTCTTTGCCTTGGACTGCATTATCGACTAATTGATTGATATATACGTATACACACACGTATACATATTTATACATATATTTATAATTATATTTATATTATTTCGAAGCAAAGTGTGTCGGGTGATCCCGAAATTTTGACAAAATACCGCGACGCAAAAGGATGATACATTCCGGGCGTTCGAGGCTCGAGGTAAATGCCTTTGTTTTTTAATCCTTCGTCTCCTCGCTCACGAACCTTCTCTCTCTTTCTCTCTCTCTTTTATTTTTCACAAACAAATGCACAAACCATATAAATTGTAAAACCTGATTAAACATAAGCTCGAAAATTGTACACAGCAATTGGAAAGGATTTTAGGTCAATGCATTTGTTGATGTATGTATATATGTTATATGTTTGCTTACATGAACATGTGCATCTGTGTTCGTCTTTATACATGTACCTTTTCTACCTCCGCACCACCAGCACTACCCCCCTCCCCCCTTCATTCCTCCCTCCTGCGCCCCCGCATCGCACATACACACATGCACACGCATATACGCGTGCGACTGTGCATAGCCAGACATCGCACACCCACACATGTATACGCTCTTACACTAGTACCAGACAAATGGGAAAATTTACTGGTTATACGAATACTAGCAGCTCTCTCTCTCTCTCTCTCTCTCTTTCTGTATTTTTTTCGTAAAAGCTATAAATTTATTGTTATCATCATCATCATCATCATCATCATCATCATCATCAT
>JAPYZE010011500.1:0-10641 GCA_030522805.1 Leptomastidea abnormis
ACAATCAACATTATATAAAACGCCGTTGACGTATCGTTGAAAAATTCAGACATTATAGCTTCCATTCCTGTAATTGATAAGTTAATAATTTTTTTTTTTTTTAATTATTTCATGTAAAAACAATTAAATTATTAATTAAAAATAAATTACTTTTTAAAATTAATTCCCGTTATTCGTTAATGTATAAAAATTAACAAATACAATATTAATTATCAAGCGCATTAACAGAGATACAAAATTTATTTAACTTTAAAATTCATAAAAACACATCCTAAAATTCGAAATGATTCTCAGAATAATCCTTTCAAATTCAATAAAATATACGCATAAAATATGTATATATATTAAGTTGGGCAAACATTTTTCACTCCATTAGCGTTACAAAATTCTTCCTTTACAAAAAATTATAAAAACATTTCATTTATTAAAAAATACTAATCTAAATTTTAAAAATAGTACTGTAAATGTACCAGAACACATACAAAATCAGAGATCCAAAAAATATTAAATTTTCAGCGAGAATTAATTATTCTCCCACTCGTAAAAAACTAATAACTCGCGTAAAATTAAATACATACGTAATAATATAAAATAAATCGAGTTAAAAAAAAAGCACGAGAATATCGTGTAAGCTCATAGTCATACATACACATAGGCATTTTCGTATGTAAAATCAAGCGCAAAAACGATGAAGGAATGAAAAAAAAAATCGTTAAATAGCATAGCCGACGGGCCAGAAATGATAATCTTTCTCTCTCTCTCTCTCGTGTCAGAGCATAGACCCTCATTGATGCTGACGAAATTCGTTATAGTCGCCGCTGCCTATTATTCAAGCGTGTAGCTTACGCGTAATTAAACCAACGACGCGTAACTATGCACTTGATATATATATATATATGTATATATACACACACACATCCCATTTCTCGTTCGATGTGAATTGCGTAAGCAAAGCTCATCTCTATTACACATACAAATATTCGTAGTAGCTGGTATTAAGCAAATGAACGTGAAGCGAATGATTTTTTTTTTTTTTTTTTACAGGCTTAGTGAATTTTTCGATAAACGTGATTTTTAATGTTTAAAAAAAAAAAAAAAATGTATTATTATCGTTTGTACGAATGATTTCATAATTTCAAGGACATTTTTGTAACAGTGAATATTTAAAAAATTCATTTTATTTCCTTTGTAATTTCAATAAAATTAAAATTAAACGTTCAAAATTAGTATCGATGTAACGAGAATGGATTTAAAAATATTGACGTTAGGTTACGTAAAATTTAATTACGGATAACGATTACAAGGTTTTAAAGTACCTTTTGAAAATGAAAAAAAAAAGAATTTGTAATTTAAGATCGTTTCTGCATAAGCAGTATAACGGTATAAAAGTTGGGAAAATTCACTTTTCTACTTTCCTACTGTTAAAACTCCTTTTTCTTTTCTTTTCTTTTTTTAAATTTAAGCTTCAGTATGTGCGAAACGAAAAATCTCTTATTGGCATAAAAAGTAAATTTTTTTTTCGTTATTAACGATTGTCGAGTCGTGGAACTTGATTACAATGAGAATTCGATATTACGAAGAAATTTTCTTTTGGATAAGTGCTTTATCGGAGAGATACTGGAACTTGGGGATAATCTATTTTTATTAATTGCGGATAATTGAATTTTCTAATTGTACAGTACGAATTTCGAGAAAATATCTAGAACTTGAGAGCGTTAAGTTTCGTAGCAGAGTGCGAATGTAACAGATTTGCGACATATCGAGAAGATAGAGTCGTGGTACAAAAATGACATAAAATTCATTAATTTATTAAGGTTCTGTAAATATTTATTTTAAAAAATTATTTCAAAAATATTTTACAATTAAACAAACTAAAAAAAAAATGTATCATCTAATCAAACTTTTTATCACCGTATTTTGTGACCAACAATAATATCAAACAAATAAATTCAATAACACAAAAAAATATACCATAGCTTTCTCTATAAAACCAAAAAATCCATCAAAAGCTTTCAAGAATTTCATCAAATAAATTATCCAAACACAAAAACAGCTTGCTTTCTCATAAAATCCAAAACTAAACAGAAAACAAAAAAAAAAAAAAATAACAAAACAAAAATCTCAACTCCCATTCTATCTCACCTATCTCAAATAAATTATAAACTACAAAAAAAAATTAAAAAATATAAAATATAACAATAATAGCAGCAAACGTGAGCGTTGAAAGAAGCCATAGCTCGCTCGCTTGGCTAATGTAAAAATTTCATTTGTCCTCCATTAAATGCGAATCCCGTGCATATATACATACATATATACATAGAGAAGCTTGACTCGCAAAAAATTAAATGAATTCCGCGAGCCACGCACGAACGAGCGCCACGAGCGACGAGAGCGTCGAGATTAGCGCCGTCGTCCGATGTGCGTTGGATTTTGTCGAGCAGCATGCGAGAGTATAGAGGTGGAAGAATATATAGCCGTTAGTATGAAAGAGAAAGAGAGTTGGTGGCGATACTATATGGTATATAGAAGCTTTAACCCGGTTTTTGCACGCGGCGTACATTCGCGTATAGCAATAACGTGACTCTCTCTCTCTCTCTCTCTCTCTCTCTCTGTGGTTACGTCCAAGCACATTATTCTTTTATTATACCAAGGCGTATGGGGTCAGGTAACCCCCCCGTGGTTTCCATTACAATTATGCTTCGTAGGTCGACGAACGTAGAGCTTTTTTTCTCTCTTTCTCCAACATCCGAGTGAGACAGAGAGAGAGAGAGCTTTTATTTCTTTCTTCCTCTCTTTCTTTCTATTTCTCGCCCTCCTACTATCGTCTTCTTCTATACTTTCTTTCTTTTTTTACCTTTCGCGCAAGCTTAGTAATACAGGCCCCTGAGAAATTATCCAAGTTAATTGCTTATTCATCGAATGACACTATATGAGAATTATTATAATCGACGATTAACGATTCATGTCTTTTCGATCTCTGTAAAATTCATTTTTGTTTTTTTTTTTTCTTTCTTTTTCTTTTTATATATCTGAATTTGTCTGATTGTATGGTAGACGTAAGTCTGAGATACTGATTATTAAAATTTATACTTGCAGATTTTGTGTCTGATGACTTTACAAAAAAAAAAAAAATTCTACAAGAAAAAAACAGCGAGTGTACCAAACGAAAAAAATAGCATACAACAAAATCATATACAAGCACCTAAAAACAATAATTTGAAAATAGTAAATCAATAAATTGAAAATTTACCATAAGATCAAAAATCCAGACACATGAATCAAGCGGATAATATTAAAGCGGAATAGCCGTAGAAGAGATGATCGGAAAGCGATAATGCAACCGTTTAAATGCATAAACTCGACCTCTTATAGATCCCGACGCGAATAACATCTCGTCCTTTTATAATGACGTTAAAATTTTTTTTTCAAAAGGAAGAAGTGGAAAGGATAAAAATAAGTCCGTGGTAAGAAAAGTCGATGATCGTTTCAAATACACGTTTTAAGGTTTACTTGAAAATTACCATATAATGCAAGTTATCTCGTTTTGGTTTTCTTCGACTTTAAGGGAGTTGGTAAATACGTTGTCAAATAGGATATATATTAAGGGTTAAAGAAGCTATAAAAGATTGTACTGCTATTAAAAAAATTTTGTCTCTATTTCATTTAGATATTCTAATAAATAAGTTGTATAAAAAAATTTTGTTTTGTTTTATTCTGAAAATAAGTTGGAAAGATTCTATAAAAAAATTAACAAATCAATAAAAATTAAATAAAAAAAGCACACATCTAAATTATAAATCGAAAATCAAATACAAACGCATACAGGTATATACATATTATAAGCATCCTCATCTCATTTAAAGAGTAAGGATTTTGTCATTCGAAGATAGCCACATAGCCAAAACACAAACAGTTATATACCAGCGAGGCTCATTTTGCATCTAAGCCAAAGAGAAAGAGAAAGAGAGGGAAAGAGAGAGAAACGATAGAGAAACACGAACCACGAGACTCTTTTACATAGCATCAGAGACACGCGGTCCACCAACCACCACCACCACTACTGTGTAGGCGTCGACCAACTGTAAAGCGTGTGACATCACTCACGTGTCATCGGCATCCCATCGTCCATTTGACTTTGTATGTGTATGTGTATATGTATGTGTGTGTATATTCTAGAGAGGGCAATTTCATTCTCTTCTATCCCTCAGGGAGAGACCGCGAAACTCGCCACTGATGTGTATCCTACGAGAAAGAGTCGACGCTGTGTATATATAGGAGAGTAAGAGAGTGAAAAGGACATTTGATAGCAACGTTTTCATTCGATTCGATTTCTCTCTATTCTCTCTAGTACTCTCTACTCTCATGTGATGAATGTGAATGTATTAAATGCAGCTAGCTCCATACGATAACCGAACGGATGCCTGAAATTGAGGCAAACCAAATGTTAACGCTAGTAAACGACAAGATTTTCCTTGCTACTACACACTACTATCCTGTTGGTTCTAGTGATTTTACTATGTATGAGAATGTAGATTTTTAAAGAAATGATGTGTGTGTGTGTTAGAAATGTGGAAAATTTGTTAAGTGATTTATGGCGGAAATATAATGGGATTATAAAGTTTGAATTTTTTTAAGTAAAGAGGTAAAAGAGAGTTATTGATAAGGAGTGGCTGATTGTAAATATAGTATTTGTTTTGTGAATGAATATGATTTGTAAATTAATTTAAGGAAGGATAATGGAAGATATAGATGCATATAGATGCATTCTAATGATTGCATTTTTATGCAATTTTATTTTTTTTTTTTATTGAGTTATATTTTTTTTATCAAATTATTAAAAAAAAAAATAATAATAAAAATAAATAAATAAATAAATAAAATGTTTTGTCAAAGTCTGTCATTCACCTTTTGACGATAATGCTAACTAAGAATGTAATAAAATAATTTGATAAAGATTTCTTCAAATGGGACAAGTGATTAGATGAATTGCGTTAGATTAAAGAGTTTAATCGAGAGATAATAGCGACAATAACGAAAACAAGTAAAAAAAAAAAGGAAAAAGAAAAACAGTTTTTTATAACCTATTATGCATTTAGATTGTTATTACATATATTTCAAAATATCAAATATTTTCATATCAATTATTAAATCATAAAAATTTAACAATAGTCATAGACAATAATAAAATTATATTTTTTTCTTCTTTATAATACTTCTTTTATATCAATTTAAAAATAAATTTCAAATAAAAAAAAAAAAAAAAAAACAAAAAACAAAAAAAAAAAAAAAAAAAAAAAAAAAAAAAAAAAAAAAAAAAAAAAATCGATCATTGACCTCAAGTGATTGCTCAACTTATAATACACTCTATAATCTCATACACACATATATACCTACACACGAAATATATACAAAAATAAAACGAACACAAAATGACGATTAACAAGATGAAAACCCGATAGTACAGTAATCGGTCATTGACACTATCACGTTTTTCGAGTCAAACTTTTTTTAATATTCTGCTATATTGTAATAGAAAAAAAAGGAACAAAAATACAGTTTATCTCAATCATATACAGAAAGTACTAACTGCTTATCAATAATTATCTCAAAATGCATTCAAAACTTTATTTTTTTTTCAATAAAACCACCTGTTACAAAAACACACACACATATCTAAAGCCATCTGATCAAACTACAAAATCGCGTCATATCTCTAAGAAAAAAAAAAATATTATCTTTACCAAGAAGAAAAAAACTATCTACAATCATCACAACTCATTCATCAAATATCACGTGTCCATCAGCATCCAAACATCAATAATTTAACACCATCAAAAAAAAACTTTTGATTTAAATCTACACACCACATTGTTTTATCCTTATCATAATTAAATCAAAATTATTTTTCTAGGTATACACATAACATCAAATCGCACTTTCTTAAGCTCTTAATAACAGAAGCTCAAAAACAAAATACCTCATCGATAAACACATACACACACACACACACTTTATACAAAATCAAGGATAAGCAAAATAAGTACGTCAGAACGTATAATCACTCAGAATCATAACACAAAATTTATCTCCTTACTTTCTCCCTTTCAAACAATGTATATAATACACTTATACATAATCTAAATTCTATGCATTAGCATATTTCGGTTGAACACTTTATATACTTAAATGTCTTGTCAGCACACCACACAAAAACCACCTATACCAGAACTAAAACGTCATTTTGATTTTTCGCTCGACTCGATTCGATAGGGTTGACGCGGTAACCGATCGAGAAAACAAGAGCAAGATAGATAGAGAATTATAATGCCAAAAAAAGGAAATCGAAGGATATACTATACATACACACATATACATACACACAACAATTCAAGCGTCAAATAAATTTTCTCACAGTCTGTTAAGCATTCGATCGAGCGTCAGGATACACTCCTATCCTGCTGCTGCTGCTACTATTGCAAAAGGGCAGCAGGCGCCAGAAACGAATATAGAGAGATGATAGTGGTGGTGTTGGTGGTGAGCGTACGATTAAACGGGAATGACACGTGGACGATTTGACGCAAGCGATGTTAGAGAAAGAGAGAGAGGAAAGTATAGATATAGTGTGGGCATGGATTTATCGATGAGTGAACAGAAGCTTTATAAAATGACCCAAACTCCTTCAATGGATGTGTGTATGTATACGTGTGTGTTTGTATAATGTAGTGCTTGCTGATCCATCCTATATAACTATATCCTTTATCTGTTTTATGTGTACTGGCGAGGTACATTTGCTTATACTATGCGTGTTAATGTAATGTCGTCAAATTTATTTATATGATTATGTTAAAAGATGATGGGTTGCTTGCTAAGTATGGGATCAGATATTTATGTATCGGTTAATTTATATTTTTAATGTTTTTTTTGGATTTTGATAGATTTAATAAAAAATTTATCTCTGTTAATTAAAGGAAATAAGAATTTTATCAAATAAAATTAAAGATTAATATAGCAACAGGCAGTTATCGTCATCGTCACACAGTAAATAACATGAATATAAGACAACAACAGAGAGAACCAATGAATTTACCAGAGATTCAAGAAAGTAAAAAGGAAGTTGTGGTGTTATATGGATGTCCGTATTTCTCCTTGCTTCCTCCACCTCTTTTTTTTTCCTATACTCTATACACCTCTTATCCTTTCTCTCTCTCTCTATTTTTCACAAAAGCAAAGAAGGAAACCTGGTCGGGAAGTTGTTATACGAAGTAATGGGTTCCGGTTCCTCTTCCAACTCTCTCTTTTTTTTTCTCTTTTATATATCTCCAGTGTACGTAATATCCTGGCTGCCTTACTTCTCTTTTTTTTTTTATCCCTCACTTCTAAATCGGAAGTATACCGATCGAACGATTTTTACACCCAATACTTTTCATGCAAGCTATATATTTTTTTGCTTTAATTTTTTTTTTAGTATGATAGTGTGTATCAATACTTTTATATGAAAATTTTTACATTAATTTTAATTAAATATCAAATGTAAAGATCTAATTGAAAAATTATTTTCCATTATATTACCACTTAATTTCAATGATAATTAAATGGTAATTAAATATAATTAACTAAATTCTGATTAGTTATAAAAAAAAAAAAAAAAAACATGCAGCTTTTAATCTTTTCTAATCCTTATAGAAGTGCCGAAATTTATCTCATAAAAAAGTCATATCTCTTGACAATACAAACTTCGCCCAACTGTTGCGCCTGCATTAGAGATTCATACACACTTTAGTGCGACACACACACACACATTCCGAATATTTAACAAATATCATAATCAATCAATCCTGTCGATAATAAGTTATTATTAATAATCAAAAGCTTCAACACCTTCATAAAAAAAAAAATTAAACAAATGATACACATTTTTTTAAAGTATAGTACAAACCAAATCATTTACTTTCCATATCTTATTACCTTTATCTACTTATCTTTGAAAAAGTTCCACATTTATCCAGTATAGTAAAATAAACGACAAATAAAAAGACAATTTAAAATTTGTTATAATCCATTTTCAGTCACGAGCCAACCAACCACCCACGTACATACATACATACATATATAAAAAAAAGCATCCGAAAGCAACAGGCCGAAATTGTCGCAGAATAAGAAAGAAAGAGAGGGAGGAAGAGTACGTATATGTGACTATTTAAAATTTCATGCACGAGCGCTACCCGGCGTTGGAAGCAGCTATACGTATATAGTACCTATACATATGCAACTGCTCGTATAGAGAGACGAGCAAACTGGATTATATGCAGCCAAGCACGTACATATGCACGACTCGCTCGTATAAAAGCTCACCACGTGCGAGCTTATATATATACATACATTTATATAGATATACTATATACGTGTTGTTGGGAAGAGAAAAAAAGCTATAGCTGTACTATACACCACCTATTGCTTGTCATTCCCTTCATTGCTCATCTTTTTTTTTTTTTTTATTTTTACCCTAATACGACTTGGTACTTTTTCGAATTATTGTTCTCGATCTCAGGGATCTTGTGGATCATTATTTTATTGCTTGAATATATACAGTGCAATGTAAACAAATATGTTAAATTTTAATTATATAATGATGATATTGAGTTTAATTGTTAATCGGTTTATAACTGTTGATAAAGTGGGGTGAACAAAATTTTTTGGGGGAAACTTTATGGTTACACGATATTAAAAAAAAAAAAAGATTTTATTATTTTTTGTCAACGCTGATGGAGTTGTAAAATTTTTATTGCTTTCTCAAAGAGAAAGCTTTGTATTTTTTTTTTTTTTTTTAACTTAGCAGTAAATTGATAACGATAATTAAAAATATGTTTTATTTTTTACATTGTAATTAATTAATGTTAAAATTTTAATTGATAAAAAACAATACACTTACCGACAAGAGCCAAAATCACAGTAAGAAGTGAAGCCGCCGGAAATGAAACACTAGCGTTGAATTCCAACATTTGTAAAAGATCCACTGTAACAAAAAGAAAAATATATTTTTCAAAAAAATTAAATTCACAATATTTAAAAACACACAAAAAAAATTTCAGTCATTAAATAAGTGTCATAAATCAAACACCCATTTAATACATAAATTAAAAAAAAAATGAATAAAGAAAGATTAATAAAATACGTTTCGCCTCTCTCGCCAACTCTTTATGCTTCGAGTACGCAGCTCGCACACTCAATATTTACAAGACGTCTCGAACACCCTTATATAAGAAAAATAAATTTAACTTGTTATAACACCCTCTACCCCATTTTTTTTTTCCTATGTAGGTATAGCTTTACTTCTAACGATTGAAGTACACTCAAAACTTTCAGAGTGTCCAGGTCAGAGAGGATGAATAATCTTAAAAGTTGTTAGCCAATCTAAGCCACAAGTTTGATCATCGCGTCAACTGACGGATATGCGTAGTCGACGTCGTCGTCATTTCGTAATCAGTGTACTTGCGGGTAAAAACAGTAAGGACAGCTTGTTTGAACGAAGTAAGACTTTTTAATTTCTTCACTTGGATTGAAAGAAGGCCGGATGAAAGGGGTAGTAGAGTTTAAGTTGAAGCGAATTTTGTTTAGCATCTTGATAGAGACGCTGCTGTTGCTGCTGCTTGGTATAATATGAAAAATTATGAATCTAAATTTTCTTGGAGATTATAAAGAAGCAAGTATTCAAGTATACGATGGATTATGATGAGAAATTGTATTATAAAATTAATAGATTAATTTTGGATAAAAGCAAAATATAAAAAAAAAAAGATGACTTGTATATCAATGTTTTTAATCAAATAGCATAAAAAATAAAGAAATATATCTACACCTGACTTCATCAAATTTCAACCTTGAGTAAATCAATCCTTATCGTATTTACTTAGGACTAGTGTGTTATGATATGTATCGCAGGTATATTAAATTTGCCAAAAAAGGTATATATGAAAACAAGAAAATTATTCATTTTACATTGCAAGAACTTTTTTTTGTAAAGCTTTCCTCGAATTTTTAGGGAAAACGACTGGTATACCGAAAATCTAATAAACCAATTGGTTATGCTTACTTTTCTCTTCTCTTTTCGGCTTCTCTGTTTTCCCACGCGAATTCGTATTCCAAGCGATTATGCCGCGAAAATAGCTCTCGCGTGTAGCCTGCTTCACTTTTCACCCTACAATCGAATATTTTCTACGTACACTCTATATTACTTTCGTTCTTCATTTTATTTTTTCTTCTTTGTTTGATTTTTGTTAGCGAGTAAGAATTAATTTTGAACAAACGGATTTGTACGTCAGTGATATTAATAGTTTTTTTATGGATTTTAAAAAAAATGCTTGAACAATTTAGAAATTGATTTTTTTTATTAAAATGGAGATATTTTTAGGAATAAAATTTAATAAGCATAGACAATTAAATTACTTGTTTCAATTATTTAACTCCTTTTTTGATACTACGTGTGTAAAGCTTATCGTTTACCATAAAAATTTAATTTATAATTTATTATTAAATCTGTTTTTTATTTATATATTCTCAACATGTCAATCTTTCTTAGATCTCTATTTATCATTTTATATCATAAGGTTACATCAAACTAAATATTTCTGATTATGTAAAAAT
>JAPYZE010011511.1:0-11467 GCA_030522805.1 Leptomastidea abnormis
ACATCTTTTAGAGAAAAAAATGCTTTAATTTCCTTTTTTTACTTTTTTTGTAGGTTATGTCAATTTTAAGTTATTGTTGAAAAACTAAAAATTATTTGAAGATTCGTAAATTGAATAATTTTTATTATTTCGATTTGAAATATATATATATATATATATATATATATATATATATATATATATTTATTGATGTTATAAAAAAAAATTTCAATTAAAAATAAAACTTTAAAAAATTAAACATTATTCGACAATTATTTATTAGAAACGTTTAAAAATTGTAATGAAATAAAATGTGATTTGAGGAAGTTTTCTGTCAATTATTTAGCAGCGGATTTTTTTAATGTTTGTTGTTTATAATTGTCCAAATAGTACTAGAAAGCTGTGCGCAAAATTTTAGGGTTGGATACTTTTTGAGTCATTCTGCACACCGTTTAAAAAAAGTATAGGGGAGAGTCGCCTAGTATGGGTCGGCTTCTAGTATGGGTCACTCGCAGTTTCCAGCTTCCTGAGCTATATGGCGCCTCCGGACCAAGCAGATTAGTTGCAGTTTGGCGAGAGCAATTTTTTTTCTTAAAGTACAAATCTTCAAGAGTAAATCCCCGCCTTGCTGGTGTTTCTATTTGCTTTCTACTCGGAGCTACATTTAATTTACTAAAAAATCAGTGGCTCCTAGTATGAGTCAGTCCACTGTCCCCCAGTATGGGTCTATAGTTATTCAATACATCATTTTATGAAGCAAATTCAACTTTATTTATAACAACTTAAAATCACTTATAACATCTCAAAATAATGTAAAATAGTAAATTTGATGCCAAAAAACTTTCGGCAGGCGTTATATGTGCTAAAATATGAAATTTTAATATATAGCTTATATAAGCGGTTATTAGTTATCATGAGTTATACAATTATTGTAAAACGTAATATTTTTGATAAAGATATTACATTTTAACTCGTGAATAAGTTTAGCTACCATTAAACCCTTAATATCTATGAAAAATGTAGGTGACCCATACCAGGAGTCAATTTTTAAAAAATTAAAAACTTTACTTTTACAAGAACGCTGATAAAAAATTTTCTAGCGTAAATAAAGTCGCCAAATTTTTTCTGCTATTGAAAAAGTGGCAGACGCACAAAATCTTTTTTTGAAATTGAAAATTGGTCTACCCGATCAAAAGTTACAGGCAAAGTGGCTATGGGGTCCCATACTAGGAGACTCTCCCCTATAGGTACTAAAAATAAGAATATCTGTTGAGCTTTCAGTTTGGGCAAGATACCTTCCTAAAGCTTAGAAACTTTATTACATTATTATAAAGCTTATTTAATAAAAATTCATTTTTAATTTTCAGTATAGCTTTTAGTTATCGCAGTTTTTTTCGTGTATTAATTACAAAACGTGCCAATCACAAGAACGACTGTAACTTTAAAACTAATAAAAAGTTTATCAAGTTTTGAATCATAGATTTTTATAAAACTTGATATGCTGGATCCTTTTGGCATAAGATAAAAGAACCCTAAGCTCTAAAGTCCAAAATTTTCTTTTGTTCATGAAGCTCTATTTTTAAATTTGATCTAAAGCGATAATAATAATCTGATTAGAAAACTTGCTTGTAATATGGAATATTGTATTAATTCTTTCATAAAATTTGTTTAAATATTTAATTAAACATATGCTAAATTATTTTATTAAATAATTAAAGTATTTGTAAAAGGGTTGGTTTGAGCAAACAAATTTAATACAAATTTAATAAAAAAGAAAACGAGTTTGCATTACAAGTTTTATTTATCAAATATTATTGTTTAAGGTCAAGTTTGCAAAGTCAAGCTTTGTATCGTTGTGTATATATCATAGAAAATTATGTAATTGATATTAATTAATCAAATATGTGTAATATAAAATAATGGTTATTTTTTAAAACTTCCATGTTAGATATCTCAGAAAGAAAAGAGTCTTAAATTTTAAAATTCTTTTGTTATGTGTTAAAAGGACGTAACGTATCAAGTTTTTATGACCCGAATACCTGATAGTTTGTTTCTAAGCCGAATATCGATACAAAATTTACCAGGCATATTTTTGAGATGTTACCTATATATACATTAAAACATATAAAAACAAAAACAAAAAAATATAAAAATTTATTTTTTTTAATGAAACTTTAGTATGCCCTCTTAAAATTGAAAAAAAGGCAAGTCATTGAAAGCTACAATTTTTTTCCCAACACCGTGGCTACGCTTCATGCCAGCCATATAAATTTTCGTTATAGAGTACTTCTACATTTTTCAATATTTATATACATACATACCCAGTATTATTCCTTAAATCGTACATTTTTGTTTACGAATAATATAATAAAATTTTTAATTGTTTCGTAACAAGCTAAAAACTTTTTATGGAAAAAATTTTATATATACGTAACGCAAGAACCATGTTTAATTATTTATCCATAAATTATGCATGTGATTGAGTTAGTATATTCAATGCCAAGGCTAAACAGAAATTGTAAACATTTTGTTATTTTTGTTTACAAGAAAGAAATTTTTAGTTGTTGCTGTTTTTGAAATAGAGAAACTTTAGTGGCTTAAAAAATATATCGATTAATTTAAGCTACTATTTTTTTTTTTTTAATTGTATTATAATTGAACTATGTTTTAAGAAATTAAAAAAACATTGGATCAAGCACGTGATTTCAAATTAATTTTATACTTATTTTTTTAACCACTTGTGGGCTGATTATGTAAGGAGAAGGTCCGTCTAGTATAGACACCCTTAGTCATTTTGCCGAGAAGTTTTTCACTCATGAAATCGATTTCAATATTCAGTGATTTTTCGCGATTACAGCGATTTTAAATCGATCAAACGATTTTACCGATTACAATCAATTTCAATCAATTTTAAAGGATTTCAACCGATTTTAAATCGCGTGAAATCGCTAAACATTTCTCAGAATTGATCGAAAAATTTTCTGGAGAGCGATTTCACTGATTTCAATCGATTTCATCGAATTCCATCGATTACAATGGATTTGATTAGAAAAAAAAATCGATTTCACGAGTGAAAAACCTCTTGCATTTTGCCTGTGACTTTTAATGGAATCGACGCAGATATTCAATTATTAAAAAAAGTTTGTGGGTTGACCGTTTTTCTAATAGTAGAAAAAAACTTTACGGCTTTATCTGTAAATTATTTGATCGGCATTATTGTAAAAGTTACGTTTTTGAATTTTTTCAAAAAGTTTTGTACGGTTCATCTAATAGCATCCTATTTACAGGTTCAATAATTTTTTTTTTTTTTTTAAATTTAAATTCAATATTTTTTTTATCATTTGTAGCCAAACAAAAAAAAAATTTTTCATATATTATTTTTACTAACGTTGCCTGGGAAAAGGGTCGAAAACAACCCCATTCGGATTTTATAAGAAAAAATAATTTTCATGGAGTCAAAAACGATCCTACGTCATAATTTTTGAAGCATCAACCGGCAATTATCGGTCTCGGATTATGTTAACTAAGTCGTTAAACTGCAACTAATTCGTTAGCTTCATATCATTTATAAAGTGAGATATGTACAACAATTAGCCCATAATGCATATTGGTCCATATTAAACGACCTTTCCTTATACGCATTTCTCCACAAATACCTAATGCAATGTAAGAACAAAACAATCTTTTAAATATATACCAAACATATAATTCGACAGACACAGTGCGTGTACAATTCATTTGAGGATCTTTTATCCCCGAGTTTACGGCTCTCCACAAGCCATATTCATCTCCCTGAGCCTGGCCCTTGTGCCATTGTGATAAATAATACTTCTCCCGCAGTGCCACAACTACATATATATATATATATATATATATATATATATATATATATATATATATACCCTCAATACTAAAATCAAAGACAAAGGGAAAAGAAGAAAGAAGAAGAAGAAGAAGAAGAAAACTAAGAAAGAGAAAAAAGCGCGGGAACACGAGAGTGTGATGGAAAGCCGCAGTGCAAGTCAGAAAATCAATTTCCCGCTTACTTATATTTGGCGGTCTCTTTCCTTCGCTACTATATATTGCGAGCTTGAAGCAAGAAAAGAAGAAGCCGCGAAGACGAGATGAGGGAAAAATGAACGGGAGTGATGGTGATGATGATGCTGGTTTGAGGCCGGAATTTAAAAGTTGGCCAGCCCTTGGCCGTTAAATCGAGAACCAGTTTTTTGAAAGCAAAAATGCTCTTGTACCTATATATTATATGTTTCGCGCCACAAAGTCGACGCTTATCATCTCGTGCTTAAACTGTTTCACTAACTATGACGAGACCTTTCTCCCTCCAATCTCGTCTCCTCTTCCTCCTTCGCCTTCTCCTTCCCCTCCCCCTCTCTCTCTCTTTCACCGATAAAAATTAAAAAGTAGATACAATCACGAAACTTTTCTGCTATTAGATAGGTAGCCAGCGCATGAAATCATTAAAAGTAATTAAAAATATAGCTTTGAGGGTGCAGGCTATACTATAGACAAAAAGCTTTTCCTATAACCTATTAAACAGCTGGGTAACTGGAATAAAAAAAAATGAAAATTTTGCCTCCCTATGAGCCGAGATCGCAGGTGGAACATTGTACTTCGCATATATACTTGCACGCGTGTACCCCCACGTGTTTTCATAAACACATGCTCGAGAGTGCCGGAGAGAGCCTTAAAGCAGAAAGAGAAAAAGAAATAGGGAGGGTGAGGACCTAAAAGTTTACTTTTTTTCGCTGTACCTGCGCTGCCTATACGTTATGGACCTTTTACGCAGGGGAGGAGGGGTCTAATCTGTCACTCGACTACACAGAAAAAGGACTACAAAAAGTGGGGATTTGGTTGTTGCTAAGCGGAGCAGTCGACGCTCTTTCGTTATAACACATTGTCCAGCTTAATAGCCTCAATTAAAGGATTTTTATTTGAGAAATTCACAATTTTTTTTTTGAGAATTAAAGCACAGGTTTATTTTCGTTAAAACCCCTTACTATCTCTATGTAAGAGTTGAATGCTCGGGAAGAGGGGGGAACTTGGTTTTTAACAATGCTTTTAACAGGAGAGTTTTAATATTAGAGTTGATAGGGGAGAAAAAAAGAAGTCACTCCGCACTTGATCAAGATATAACCTGTAGGCCAGGATTATTTTTTTTAAATTAAAAAATTTTTTTTAAAAACTTTTTATTTGCTAAAATATATTTTTAATTTTCAAATTTATTTTTGTTTTAATTTTTAAAAAGAGAAATGCCTTATTAATTAATAATTATTAACAATTAAATCCTATACATATTACATAAATAGTATATTTCTGGCCTGGTGCGGGAGGTGTGTTGTGCCTCACCCGGAGGTTGTTCGGCCGAGCGAAGCGAGGCAGAACATCGGGTGAGGCACAAAAGATGTCATTTTGAGGTTGATGAAAATTAACTTTTTTCCCCAATTTTTTTACGATATGTAACTTTGAAAAAATTTTTAGTTTTTCGGCAATAATTTAAAATTGACGTAAAAAAAATTTAAGTTAGTCGTTCGGATTGGTAAAGTATTCAGTGCGGTTTATATATTCAGTCAGCCGAAATAACTAGTATCATGCAATAATCAGTCATAACACGTATCCTCGCAAAAATTGAGATCAGTAAAATCATTCTTAATCTATCACTATCAGTAAAATTTGACTTTGTTAAAATCGATAATAACTGATTTTGCTAGAAAAATTACTCATTTCAAAACAAAGTTTTAATTCTAAAACTAATTTAATTTATTATCCAATCAAAATTAGGCAATAAGATCACATGGTTTTTGGGTATAAATAAAATAATAATTTAGTCTTTTTGCTTCCCCGAAGAGTAAGCTGTGTAATCATGACATAAAAATTTTTTTATAAATTTTGTTAAAAATGTTTTTTATGATGTAAAAAGTCAGAAAAAATTATTTTTTTGATAAGTTTTTTTCGTGTATCCAATTTTTCGTGTACGCATGGATGTATTTTTTTTTTCAAAACAAAAAAAAAGTATGTTCCCATGTCTAGATTATATCCGGACAAAGTGGATTCGATGTATTTTTTAATGAGGAAAGAAAAAATTTTTTTAGCGATCTTCAATTGTTTTTTTTCTTTTTAGTTTTTGGGAGATTGGTTTTTTGCGATTTTAACGTATTAAACATTAATATTTTTTTTCTGGATAAAGTGCATTGTTTAGAGAAAACAAGCTTTAAATAAAAAAAAAAAAAATATTTTATGAAAAAAAATTTAAAAAAATGTAAAATTCAAAATTTGATTAATATAAATGAAAAACAAATTTTAAATTATATTATGAATAATATAAATAGTAAAAGAATATCTGTAATAAAGAATAAATTTTTTTTAAAAAAAATTGTGTTTGAGGAAGCTTCCTGTCAAATACTTGGCAGCGGTTTTTTAATTTGAATATTGGTTGACCTTTTTTAAAATTTGTGATAGCAAAATGTATCTGATCTCCAAGCTACTTTTCAACTTGAGATTTAAATTTATAGGTGAGCTTTGTAAGCATTTTGGATCAGACCTTTCCACCAAATCATGAAGAAAATCAAGTTAAAGCTTGTCCTCGTGCAAAATCGGTATTGCTTAAGCTGAAACATCGTCAAGGCTCGAACAAGTTTTGACAAGAATCTAATTAAATTCACGTTAATATTGCCAGCCTGAATTTTTCAAAGGTGCAATCCCAACGAAAAACCCTCGGATTTACTACCTACGACATATATACAAGTAGCATATATAATATACATCATAAAATCTGTTGAAAGGCAGCACACGGGGCATCTCTAAAATTTATCCAGCTTCGAGCGTAGTGGCACGCATCACTTTTTCCAGATTTACAGTTTTTGACCACGACATGGACGAAAACGACAATTGAGCACGTAGAAAGAGTATAAGCTTTAAATAAAAGGAAACACATCAATTCCTTCTTCTATACACTCTGCCTGAACCCATAATGATCACAAAGACCCTACACGAGGCAACGCCCTCTCAAATACTTGTATATACTTAAAACCATCTTCTCTTGAAGAATTATGCACTTGGCATAGGCTAAGTAGCTTTGCTTTCTAGGTAGACACACACAAACACACACACACACACACACACACACCCAAACATATATATATATATATATATATATATATATATAATTGCGAAAAACTTGTCAAAACGTGTATTCTTATAACTGTTTTATGCCTGACAAAAATTGTGAAAACTCATAATTTAAGATCGGGGTACCGATCATAAGCTATATAGGGGCCGAGAGACTCTTACACTTGTAAAATTATGGCATGTTATCATAAAATGAAGTTTTTGTCTTATTTATTGTGTTTATGGAAAAATCCGCTAATATTGCGAGTATAGCGGCACTTTAAAAATATCCGGCCACTCATGTACTCTTGAATAGTGTTTGAATGTCTGAAAATTGATGTATATACGTGCTATGTTACTTTGAAATTAGCTTAAGATTGATTATATCTTCGTCTCTTTAAAACTTTCGCATCTCCTGGAAAAATCGTGCAATAATATTGCTGACGCTTATACAAAGCATCTCTTCGAGAAGAATCAAAGTTTTTTTTTTTTTTTAATTTTAATTCTTCATCTTGAGCTAATCGTTAATAAAGATTGTTTAAGTAAAAGTTGAATATCACGCCAAGAGAACAGCCCATCACATAGTGAAAAAGCACAAATATATTGGGTATGTTATATGTACATAGAAGCTGTGTAGTCCTGTTCTCTATTTTCAATAGATTTTATAATCTTTTCTTTCTTTGTTTTTTATTTTTCTATTTTATTTATTTATTTATTTTTTTTTTTGACTCTTGTTGACTAATGTCTAGCAATCTGAAAATTGGCCAGTTCTTTAGTAGCGGTATAAGTTATATTATCCTTTTTTGCCGGATCGATATATTAACTCTGGTCATTTTTACGTTACATTTAATTTTCAGCTACTCCTGGGGCTGAACTGTCCGATTTTTTGGGGCTAAACTACACGCTGCATTTACACAACATTCAAATGAAGTTTGGGTCAAAATAATCATTTTAAGGCGAAAAAGTGATATTATAGATGTAGTTGATACTGTACATGTAACTATTTGACCAACAATTACAAGTATACAGTGATAACAAAATAAATAAAAATAATGTAATTAATGTTTAATTATTAGACAGACGAAAAAGGGACAATTTTAGGTTAATTTTTACCATTTTCTTTCTGTTCTCTAATGAAAGAAATTTTTTTTTCTTATGGTGGATCTTAAATTTAATATTTTTTTCAGGCAAAAATATGAAGATTTGCGACTTTTACCCCATGACTTTTCATATTGTGAAAAAAGGTGACTTCAATGATTGTGATCTATGCAAATATTTTGATTTAAAAAAAATTGAAGGGTTTTCTGAAATCTCAATTTTGAAGTTGGTATTTTTTGAAAGTGTATTTCTTTAACTTAGTAATAGAAAAAAATTGTTGAAAGAAAATCGTACAGTTCAGCCCTGCAATCCCTATACAACATAAATAAAAAAAACTAGGCTATTATTTCCAAACATGAAGTTAACTATACTAGAGCGTAGCGAGATTTAATATAGGTCATTAGTTAGCTTTTCGTGAAATAATAAGCCCATTATTGGTCTGTTAGAAAAATACCAATTAATTTAATTTCTACCTTTTCTCGATAAAGGAAACTGGTGTAAATACAACAAATATTACTTATTACTTTATTAATCATAAGTATATAACAACAAATATTTACAATATAAAATCTTATTGTCAAAATATTTATAAAATATTGATTACCAACAATTATAAGTCGATACATAGCTTGACAAAAAAAATAAAATATTTTGAAATTATTATAACTTGAAGTTTTTCATAAATATTCAAATTTTCATTACATATCCTTAATATAAAAAGAGATGAGTAGTCAGCTTATTCGAGATGTGATTGTTCGACGTATGACCAATCAGTATAAGGCTAGATGCTCAACAGGTGGAAAAGTTCAAATTTAGATTGTTATATTACAAAAATAAAAGTAAGAGCGCGCGCAGCGCGCTGTGTAAGACCTAGTCTGTTTTAATTAGCCTGTAGGTCGGGAAAAAAAGCCCATTTAAAAAAATGAAAAAATAGGGATACTTTTTTTCAACACATAGCGATTTCCAAGGGGATTTTCACTTTGAAATCGATTTCAAGCGATTTCAAGCGATTTCAATGCATTTTAAATGGCTCAGTAATCACCGATTTCAAATCGATTTCACATGAAAATCGATTTCACGAGTGAAAACCCCCTTGGCGATTTCCCTAAGTTTGGTGAAATTCCAGCTCCCGGAGGTCAAACTTTCTCTTCATTAGTCAAATATCTGACCTGAAGATCATCTATCGATCTGTATTTATTTTCTCAAGCTTAATCGTTAAGAGAGCACCTTGTTTATACTAATGGTTTTTGTGTAAAAAAGTGCAAGGAATTGAATGGTATGATCTATATTTAAAGATAAAAATTGGGGAACATGGTGAAAAATTTTTCTGAAAAAAATGCATTTAAAAATATTTTTAATGAAAAGCTGAGAAAATTTTGCATCGAAATACAATTTTTCCAAATTTTTCCTGCAAACAGCCTTTTACATAAAAAATAAACAGTTAACTAACTTTTTAAAATTTTTGAAATTTTAATAAGTGAGTGCCACAGACGTCACAATAACGTTTTGGGACCCAATTGAAGCGGATTGTACTTTCATTTGATATAAAAAATCGATCTAGAAACATTAAAAATAGATTTTGAATACCCAAGGTACAAACCTGTCACATAATTGAAAAAATGACTCATAATTTTTAAAAATTATAAAAAAACACTTTTTTATTGGACTTTTAGAAGATCTGTACTGTATTACTTTAATTATTGATTTTTTTATAAATTACTATTTATAATTGCTTGCGCGCATACGCGCGCGCACACACACACACACACACACACACACACACACACACACACACGCACATGCACGCACCTATATAGAAATTTTCTAAATATGTGTTTTTTGAGTTCAGGAACCTTCAAAACGTCGAGAAAACCAAAAAGAAGCAAATCGAAAATTTTCACCGTTACAAAGCTTTCTCTTCGAGAAAGCAAAAAGGCTTAGTAATGCATTTTAACTAAAATTAAGAAAGTCAACAAATACGAAAACTGAACAATTTGCATCCAATAACATGGGGGTAAAATACAGCAGATCGTAGTTAAGGTTCCGTTTCAGCTTATTTTTCGTATTAAAAAAGCTGTAAGTCCGATTAGGCATGCACTGAGGCCGATTGTTCTTATTCTATTATCACGATGGTAAATTTTTCCTTCAATAATACATTTTTTTGAAGTACAGATCAAAATTTGGCTTAGCTTTTGAATAATAAAAGAATTAGAAAGAAGGAGATGAAGACGAAAGGAAAAATAAAATTATGCTGCGGCTATACAGAAGCCATGAATGTCGCAAGCGAATAACAAAAGATAGTCTATATATAATACTTCCAGAATCAAAAAGAAAGGTCGCCACATGTAAAGGCAAAGTGAGGTGAGAGGGAGAAGGCGTTTAAAATATAGCCAAACTCCTTCGAGTCAAGGGTGGCGTGGCATGGAGTCACCTTAAAATAATAGAACCATTACAAGAAAACAAAGCCCATGCACATAAAGTATAGGGAGTATAAAAAGTTAGCGAAACCCCCGTGATAAAAATGAGAGGGGGAAGAAAAGAAAGCACGTATAATAAAACAATGTCGACGGGATAACTACACGGATCAATCCTTTTGTATACATTTCAATCATACGCACCGTGCGCTTTTGACGAACTTCTTTCTTTATCTCTCTCTCTCTCTCTCTCTCTCTCTCTTTTTTTTCTTCCATACAAATTAGTGCAATAAGTTAACGAACTTCAAGCATCTGCAGGCACACTAATGATTCGGCCAGAATATTAAGCCTCCCTAAAGCGAAAATGATGACAGCAGTTGCACCCACAATCGATCTCCCTCTTGTATTACCTATATATACATATAAAATCATAAAGAAGCCCGGTGTCAGCAGTGTAGGTTATTAATATAGTTATCTTACGCATTTTTTCTATGCAAATATAGTCTAATTTTGTGTGCGAAAACCAATTATAAAACCATATAAAACGCGTAAAATTGACATCATCTTTAATTTACTTCTTAAATATTTTATCAACATATAACCTATCAAATAAAAAGTAATTTTCTTAACTTTCAGGATATATTTTTAGACTTTATCCATCACTTATCTCTTTTAAGATAATCCAGAAGGAAGCCTATAGATCGAAAAAAAGGCCCACGAGGACAAAAGCAAAAACAATGATATTATTTTTTTTTTTATATATTATATGTTTAATCGGTGTTGCTGAGCTAATATTATCGAGAACGATAATTTCTTCTTCTCGAAATAGTTCACGGGTATGTGAATTTCAAAAT
>JAPYZE010011539.1:710-12934 GCA_030522805.1 Leptomastidea abnormis
TGTGTGTGTGTGTGTGTGTGTGTGTGTGTGTGTGTGTGTGTGTGTGTGTGTGTGTGTGTGTGTGTGTGTGTGTGTGTGTGTGTGTGTGTGTGTAGGTGTATATGACTATGCCCTTCTTTTCGCACTTTTCGGCGTGGGACTCTAAGGGCCCATCAGCACCCTCGCTCGCCTGCTGCTGCTGCTGCCATTGCTGCTTCGTCTCTCTCTCTCTCTCTCTCTCTCTCTCTCTCTCTCTCACTCACTCACTCTTCTCTTTCTCGATCTCTTCTTATACTTTGCTTCTATATAGACTAAGCCTGGCCCAGAGGCCCCATTGTTGTCCAGGGGGGCCCAAAGACATTCTACGAATCGGAGCACGGATAATATATAGATAAGGCGGGGAAGAAACAAAATTATATGTACCAAGAACAACGCATACACACGCACGCATAACACGCATAGCATGCACAACATCATTTTTAGGTCCTTTTTTCATTTTTCTATTTTTTTTTTTTTTTTTTTTTTTTTTTTTCATTTCTTCTCTTTTTTCTCGATTGTTTTTCAACTCGTGGAACAACGGATGCACACCGTATATAAGCCAATCGAAATTGACACGTCTTCATACCTGATGAGACTGGAGACTTTTCGGAAAACAAACACGACAACGTACCTATACTTACAGGGCTTGATCTTTGCTGTGATTGAAGATAAATTAAATCTGTGCGAAATACATATACATAATAACATATCGCACGCAGGTGCAGCGAGAGAGAAAGAGATAAGAGGGTCGGATTTATTAATTATGAATAATTGATTATTTTTGACAAACAGTATAAGTATATAAGCATGTACAGCTATATATTATAATTTCAAGCGAAAAAAAATAATTTGAGCCGAGAAAGAGCTATCCTATGCTATACATATATATATATATATAGTAATCGAACTTGTTCAACATCACAAACGATTTCTTCGGCTCGAATGCGGTCGAACGAGGCCCAGAAGTGAGTGAGGCGTCCTTAAAACCCTGCCGTGCTGATACCACAGGATAGAGAAAGAAAGAAAGAATGAAAGAAAGAAGAGACATGAGCAAAGAAAAAGAAAAAGATGGAATAGGAGAGGGGAAGAGAAAAAGAAGGGCACAGAAGAACACGAGAGAATAAGGAAGAGAAAAAGAGAGAGAGAGAACGGGGAATATCCTTCTGTGGGTTATTCAGGCCGGTCCCACCTGCCCCTCCAGGTAAAAGAGAAGCAACAGCAGTTGGGTCCCAGGTCTCTTTCTCTCTCTCTCTCTTTCTTTGCCTGCTTGCGGCACGCCTGTAGATAATAGATAGAGGAGAAAGAAAGAGAAAAAGTGAGCCGGACGCACCGACGAGTAGAGAGTAGAGGGGCCCCCGAAAAAAGTCCTTTGTGATAGCCCAGAAATAAGAGGGGCCCATCCATATAGCGCTCTACTCGTTCTCGCACAAAAAATCCAATACCGAGAGAGAGAGAGAGAGAGAGAGAGAGAGAGAGAGAGAGAGAGAGAGAGAGACCAGAGCACGCAAGGTCTCCCCTTTCCTTTTTCTTCTTCTTCTTCTTTTTTCTCCTGCTCCTGCTTCTCTCCTATTTCTTTCTCGTCTTACCCTCTCTGACGGTACCTTATACTTAGACTCTGTTTTACGATTTATAACGTATTCCAATGATTTGTATTGGCGTCTCTGCGTGGCTGTGTGATGATAATATATATATATATATATGTGTGTGTGTGTGTGTGTGTGTGTGTGTGTGTGTGTGTGTGTGTGTGTGTGTGTGTGTGTGTGTGTGTGTGTGTGTGTGTTGTGTGTGTGTGTGTGTATGTCAATGAGTGAATGGCAATCAGAGGTACACGTGAGTACATGGATAGTAGTAGACGATAGCAGCAGCAGCTGAGACCTTATAAATATACTTTTAGCCGGTCGACACTTTGACGCGAGTGCGAACGTGTCCAGGAGTAAAGACATACTTCTATATGTATATGTAAGACTAATGATGATGATGATGATGATGATGAAGAAAAATATAATACATCTATATGTTATTATCAGTAAAAACCCGAGAAGAAAAAATTATCAAAATCCAGCTTCTTACTTTTCAAAGCTGATTATACTATTCTGTAGTGTGACAATTTATACACGTGGCGTTCATTTAAAAAGTTGTTGTTTTTTTTAATGACATACACGTAAAATTTTTTTCGTTGAATTTTAAAACTTTGGGTAGAAAAAAGAGAGTCGTCATAGGCATAGAGAGCACTCGATTTATCCGATAGACTCTAAATGTCTATATATATATATATATATATATATATATATATTTGCTTGCAAGAGCAGTTGTATGGGTCTTACATTAATAGGACGCTCTTTGCTCCGATAACAAAGGGAGGAGAGAGGGGAAGGGGGGGGAGGAAGAGAAAGACAAGGGAAGAAAGATGCTGCCGCTGCTTCTCTTATATGGAGCTTCATCGAACAAAACGAAAGACGGATAAGCGATTCTTCGAAGGGAAAGGAGCAGCTATGGACGAACACGAGGAGAAGGAGGAGGAGGAGGAGAAGGAGGAGGGAGACGACGGCAGGTCTTCTTTTCTTTTCTTTTTTCTTTCTTGTAAGCCCCGTAATCTTATGTGTCTCTCTCTCTCTCTCTCTCACTCTCTTTTTCTGCTCTCTGTTAACAGCTGTTCATAGATAAGTCCAATTTTTTTTAAAGAATTCCATCTCTCTCCTCGCACCTTTTGTGTCACGGGGAGCATAGGTGCGCACTTTGCTGTTAGCATATAGCTATATATAAATACTACCGATGCTGTGAACTCACTATACTTTGCTTTTCATCTCTCTTTGGTACTTCGAAACTACTACTACTACTACTACAACGACAGCTACGACTAAGCTAATACTATCTTCCTCTCTTTTTCATTTACTACGTATCTAGGTATACGTGGAACGTGGAAGTAGCTTTATCCTTCGTTCTTCTCCTCCTCCTCCTCCTCTCCCGCGCGTTTTTCACGGACGCCCGCGCACAATCGGCTGCAGCGGCAGCAGTTCCAACCGACCCAGGCAAAAAGGTTTTCCGGCGCTTTTCTTCGCGCATACAAGGGCAAGAGAGAGAGAGAGAGAGAGAGAGAGAGAGAGAGAGAGAGAGAGAAGCTTTGTTTGACGGAGGAGGGCGCGACGTGATTTCCCTGCGCACCTTTGTCCCCCTCCCCTACTGATGCTTTCCTCTCTTCCCCATTATTATTATTATTTTTTTTATTTTTTCGAGATTTTCACAGGCAGAAATATCTACGGTACCCTATAGTCGGTCTCTTGTTCGCGCGGCTCGCCGATTCTAGCTGCGGCTGATAATAGGTTCCAACTGCCCCGACTGTGCCTGAACATATTGTATATAGCAGAGCTATACACCTATATATGCGGGAATTGTGAGATCGCTTTTATTGGCATTCACGGAAACTCAAACGACCGAAGCCTGCTGGTGTGATTCTCGGCATTGTCATACATATTGTCATTCTTATCCTACGGTTAAAGCTATATACCTGCATGTAGCGAGACTGCGCGTAGGCGGGCGCACAAGGGTGTGCGATTTACCATTTTTTTTTTTTTTTTTTTTTTTTTTTTTTTTTCTCAATTTCCCGTAAGCTGGCAGCAAAATTAACACAAGCATCGACAAATTAATTATATCCAGCATCGGCTATTATACCTGCATAATATTCATACCAATGATAAAAGCGCTAACAATGACGTTAGAATTAGAATAATAATTTTTGTTTTCAACAAGATCCTAAAACGAGGAGAGAAAAGAAGATTGCAAAAATCGTAAAGCCTAGAAAGACGGTTAGTGGAGAAGACGCGCGCCTTCCCTCAACTAAAACCATTTCCAAGGGCCTTTCTTATCTTTGCCTGGACAGAGCTTAAGAATAAACCGTTTCTCCGGGAGTTGACAATAAAGCGCGTGCGCGCGTCACTCAACCTTACACTGCAGCGTATTATCATGGACTATATAAGATAAGGGTCTAATTACCGCCGCTAAAATCGGATGAACGGACGGTAGGAATGAAGCTATATCATAAAGGCGTTACTGTAGCTTCTGCCTCTACGTGCTTTGTAGCTTGAAAATCCTGTGTAAGAAAGAGAGAGAGAGAGAGAGAGAGAACTATGAGTGTCGGCGTAATTTACGAGCAAGCTTTCCCGGAAGGCTGAGGCTCAGCCTCACCTTTTATCTTCTTTTCTCGTATTCTTTTTCTCTCTCTCTCTCTCTCTCTCTCTCTTTCTTTCTTTTCTTCATTTGTAAAAATGGTCAGGGTGGCAAGGGACTGAACACCTCTACATCTCTATCTTTTTCCCACTTACTCCTTTTTGGAGCTTAGAGAACGCTTGATGCTGACCAACGCTTTGAAGTCCATAAGAGAGAAAGAGATAGGGATAGTAGAAGCTTTCTTTTAATCCTGCTTGCTAACTTTAATTTTTATAATTTTTCACGAGCGCATTTAGTGCTTTAACGGGACTTTTAAGGCTTCCCGTCATTCACCAGGTTTTTGTACCTGAACCTGAAAAATTGTGTCGATTTTTCGGGTGTGTCGTACTTTTACCTGCTATATGTGCTGCGGATACTCTCTTTTGGCTCGCCTGATTATCTTACAAAAGCATTAGAGTTGGACTGGATAGAGAAGTTTATCTTGATCTGAACGAGTACCGAGGCAAATCTTTTAACGGGACTTTTTACTTCTCTCTCACACACACACACACACACACACACACACACATATACATGTACTTATTCTCTCTCGATATGGCAATAAACGATGCTCTTTACTCTATTTCTAATGTATCATGCTCACGAACTTTTGTAAATTGCTTTTAAGTAAACCAATATAAAAAATAAAACAAATTGTCTCAAGGCGAAAATGTAATATAAATAAAGCAGTGAGACTCTCACCTTAACGATGTTGGTGCGGTTACCGAGTACCCGAGTGTCGATTGGCGTAGACTGAGCCTCTGGTCGATAATAACGAACAGCCGTTGATTGCTGTTGAGGGTTTGCTTGCCGGTTGTCGAGACAAGATGGGCTAACACCCTGGGCGACTTGCACCATCGCCGCAGCCGCTTCCAAGGCGTTCAATCCGAGCTGTCGATTATTGATGAGCGAGCGTAATAAATTCGTCGTCTCGCCCGTAGCATAGCCGTTATTCTGCGTGGCAGGCCTGTCCCCATTTGTCCGCGTTATCTCCAAATTGCGATTACTACAAAATTAAATTATTATTACAATTATTAATTATTATTATTAATTATTATTAATTATTATTATTATTATTATTATTATTATTTATTATTATTATTATTATTATTATTATTATTTATTATTATTATTATTATTATTATTATTATTATTATTATTATTTATTATTATTATTATTATTATTATTATTATTATTATTAATTATTATTATTATTATTATTATTATTATTATTATTATTATTATTATTATTATTATTAATTACAATTAGAGACTACTATCGCGTGTACTTGCTACACGTACACAATCCTTAATCGCTTTACAGCTTGATGAAAATAAGGCTTCTATTAAAACTGTTTTACTTCGACTCATTTTGGCTGGTAGAATTGGTAACCGAGACAAAAATCAGTTGCTGGTACACATAAACTTACTCGGTGCCGTAGTATACATACCGAGTAATTAAAAGAACATTAGAAGAGTAGCGTGAGAGATGGGGCAACGATTACGAGGCTAACGACTCTCAACAACTCGAGTCAACACTAACTAACAGCCAAGCCCTAATCTCCCGGCATCGGTAGCATCAGCAGCAGCAGCAACCACAGGTTACAAGGCATTACGAGAAAAATGGGCCCGGTATAAATAGGAGACCAAATAATAATAATAATAATAATAATAATAATAATAATAATAATAATAATAATAATAATAATAATAATAATAATAATAATAATAATAATGATAATAATGATAATAATGATAACGAGAGAGACTGTAGGTGATGGCGTTTCTCACCTGGCAAGTGCCTGCCAAAGCTTGGTAGTTTCCTGATCGACCGGGCCGTCGCTGTGGCCCGAGCAATTACTCTCGGGCGTATCGAGACGATTGAGCGGACTGAGGGCATTGCCAGCAGGACTGGAGCAGCGACCAATGCAGCTGTCGGACGACTCGTTCTTGATTCGCCTGGTGGTGGTGGTGGTCTCCTGGTGGCCGTTCTCCTCTGCGCGTCTGCTGCTGCTGGTAGCACTGCCGTTCGTCGCGTGCTGCGACTGCTCCGTGGACTCGCTCTCGAGCTCGTCGTTATCGGCCTGGTCCTCGATCTCTAGTCGCTCCGGATCCGAGTCGTTGGAGCAGCTGCCGTCGTCGTCGTCGTCGTCGTCGCCGTCGATGGGCTCGTCCTTGACCGGTGGCCGAGACGCGAGCTCGCTCGAGACGTCCTCGTGCAGATGATGCGTCGGCCCGGGCATCAAGCTCTGGCTTATGCTCGACGGTGAATTTGGCTCGTCGTTGAACAGCGTCTTGTTCAAGTGGACGAACGAGTGTAACGAGCTTAGTTCGCTACCCATACTGGCAGTGGATATCACCTTTTCCTGCAGCAACAGGTAACAAGATTAACAGAATGTTATGCGTTATTATCATCGATGATCAACTGATAAAAAAAATAGGACAAACGAAAAATATGAGAAGCGCGACTGAACTACAGAGATATATATATATATATATATATATATATATATATATATAGTAGTACCGTAAGCTTGCATGCAATACTTATTCGCCGAGCGAGCTTTCTCATCCGGCGCGAGCTCTCGGGGAGCAATCCAGCGTGGTTGGGGAAATCGATCTGACACAAATACGACACACACACACACACACACGCGCGCGCGCGTAAATACATCCTCGCCATTTCGCGATTCTATATATGTTGTTCTTCCGAGTATCAATGTGTATACGTACATACATATAGGTATATATCCGCGATAGTAGTGGTGACGCAACTGTGGAAAAATAATGTGCAGCATGTGCAGAGAATCCAGCCCGCGCGCCGATCACCACCGATAAGCTAACGACTCTAACTCTTCTCCCCCCCCCCCCCTCACTCTCTCTCTCTCTCTTTCATTCATTGTCCAACTTACTCTTATTGGCTTCTTTTTTTTTTAAATTTTATGTAGCACCGAGCATTTTATTTTTTTGCTGTGCTAGTAGAAATAGAAATTCGTCGCTCGATGACCTCTTCGATCTTGCTTTTTCTTTTTTTTTTTTTTAATCATATAATCGTGGGCGACGATTTACTTTATAATCCTTATCCGATATGCGCTGATCTGTTTTTCATTTTTTATTTTTTTATTTTTGTCTGAAGGATCGCGAGTTTGTTAAATCTGTCAATCAGGGCGTCCTCACTGTTGCTGCTGCTGCATGTACAGCAGTTGTAGTTTATTAACCAATTGACATATTAAATTAGCTTAAAAGGACAGCACATGAATATTAAATTCCGACGAGTTTCCTTAGTTAATATTAACGCGAATTAATATGAAGAAGGAAAAAAAATGAAAAAAAGAAGAAAAGAAAAAACATTTTAATGTTATTGCGAATGTTTACGCGTTTGTGTATACGTGTAGGACACACGACAACATCTAGCTCAGTTGAAAAATGCTAATTGTCAACTTATTTAAAAGCCATTGTTCGTTTATAATAAATAAATTAAGAAGAAAAAAAAAGAGCCTCCGACAAGTCTGCGATGAGTTATTGCCATCTGAATAACATAACGCACGCGCGAGGGGGAAGGGAAGAGTTTAGTCCTACTCATTAGCTGCTTGATTTATATTTATTGCTTTTCATTGCAAGCTTCTAGTGTCCGCATCCAAGATCGCATAGCCTCGCGAGACCACCTCCGCGACTGTGTTTCACGGAGACTCGTCGCTCCTTTCTTGAACCACCGCAAATCACCAGGATCGCACGAGAAATCTTGGAGACGGTCCTACCAAAAACCAGAGCAAAAAGATAATAAAGAGAACAAAGGATGTGGGGTAGCGGAGGGATGAAGGGGGGAGGGGGGAGGAAGCCGATTGAAAAGAAAGTCTGCGACACGTGGGGTTACCACGACGACGACGACGACGACAAGATGCAGTGCAGCTTTGCTTAAAAAGGCTCGAGAATGTAGTATAACATTATAGGCTCGCTTGCGCGTGTGCGGGGGAGGTGTAGGGGCTATTGCGCAAGAAGCTTCACAGAGAGGCCGACAAGAAGGACTCCCTCTGCCCGCGCACCGGACGGATAATGAGTGCTCGCAAGCGATGGCTATCTTATCAGAGTTACGCAGCAGCAACAGCAACAGCAATAGCCATCACGGCAGGCTTTGATTCAAATGGACGGAAAAACGTATAGAGAGAGAGAGAGAGAGAGAGAGAGAGAGATAAAGAGGCGCGGAGTATGAGCTCATAAACACGCCAATTTGCTATGCGGAACGTGATAAGCGCATAGCTGCTGCTGCTGCTACTGCAAATGCGTTATTGCTATCATCAACATCGTACAGTGCATCGAGATTCTTATACATCGGTAGCCCTGAATCCGGTCTTTTTTTTTTTTTTTTTTTTACTTCATTTTATTTTATTGCTTTAGACACTGTAGTGTCGTCGTCATCGCCGAGGTGCTCGAGTATTGCACCCTGCGCGAATGATAATAGTGTATGTAGTTGCCGTTGCGTGGAATGGACAACACGCGCATAAGAGGTGATTGAAACGAAGGAGGCAGTGAGAGATACAGCAATTAAATGCCAAGTTGCTTGAATGAGAGTATAGGTAACGTGCTCTTGGTGCGTGTGCCGCAGCTACTACACTCCGCTGTATACGTACGAAAAATAATATTGCGCGAGAGCTAAGTGCTTTCAAACCACATATTACATTAATGGTATTCATTCCACACGTCCAAAATCTGCTTGCATTAACTTTTTTTTGTTTTGTTTTTGTTTTTTTTATTTTCCAACGTTTTATACAAAGAATGGAAAGAAAGAAAGAAAGAAAGAAAGAAAAGGAAAAAAGCACATCTTATTATTTTATATACACGTACCAGCTCATCTTGAGAAGGACACTGTTTGGCATACTCGAGGTACTGCTTGAGGACGAGCTCGGATTTTCGGGAGGTCTCCCGAAAGTTGTACAGCACATCCAGTTTGTAGACGCAGCGGTGGCAGATGACCGGTGGCAGCGAGTCCTCATCTTTCACCTGTAACAACACAAGCCCCCCAAAGCACGCAACGTTAATCATATTTGATATAATATATTATGTGCACATACTGGACATACACGCGTGCAGATTGCTTAATTGCACGTATTTGCAATTTTCTCTCTCTCTCTCTCTCTCTCTCGCTCTCTCTATCTCGAGATTTGCGGATAAAACTTTTTCAGGGATGGGAAATGTAATATATCATGTTTGTTTTGATGGTTGATTTAATGATTATCTGTTTGATTTTTTCAAGGGGTTTTTTATCCATGAAATCGACTTGAAATTTTTTTTTTAGAGATTTCATGCAATTAAAAATTAATAAAAAATCGTTCAAAATCATAAAAAACATTTAGTAATTAAAAATAGTTAAACTTGCCAAAAATTTTAATCAATTTCACGAAGTCAAAGACCCATTGGGCTTAATTGTCTGAACGTTAGCTTTACCACTCACACAAGTCGTAAATTGACTAAAAATATTTAATAATAATAATAATAATTAATAATAATAATAATAATAATTAATAATAATTAATAATAATTAATAATAATTAATAATAATAATAATAATAATAATAATAATAATAATAATAATAATAATTAATAATAATTAATAATAATAATATTTTGACGATATATAATTTTACTATATTAACAATAATTATTAAAGTTAATTTATATTTTTGATACTAATAAATCTTTATTATATTCTAATAAAATGAAGAAAAAAAAAATTTTAATCAATTCACATTATTGTTGCGAATAATATTTCAATGTTTCATATTACAAGTACACGATCATAAATATTCTTGAACAAGAGAAATTATAAAATGTATTTTGAATCAAATTACTATATCTGTTATAAGGTTGAATAAAAAAATACACATGCCTCCATGTTTCGATCTCGTTTATACCTATACTCGATTGTACATTTAAAATAGAAAAACGCCTTATATTCGACATCAGCTTATTATTGTTTACAAAATTATAATATTCTGTATTTCACGTGCGTCCAAAATTATCTAAATGTAAATATCCAACAAAATTTTTAAAACCATAACAGAAATCCAAAAATAAACACCCCACAATGAATACAAGTCGGATTATCAGTCCTCTTCGAAGCTTGTCATTGACATACCCCAAGAATAGCCTCAAACTATAGATAGTATTTCTTCCTTAAAAAAAAAAAAAAAAAGAATATATATATATATATATATATATATATATATATATATATAGGTATCTATTGCAGACAAGTGTGCATAAAAGCATTGGCAAAAATCATACTGGCAATAAGTGAAATTTTGCGAAAACAAAAAGTAGCCCAGCATATATCTAATCCCGTCACTTTGCTTGCCGCACGTGCGTTTAAATTTAGCTTATCGCAACGATATTAACACACTGCAGCAAGTTAGGAGGGGCGACGAAGACAACGACGACGCATGGGGTGTGCACGACTTCATTTTTAGCCACGAACTGTAAGTATACGTGAAAAAGAGAAAAGAAAGAGAGAGAAAGGAAGAGCGAGAGTCTGCCGGATAGGAGGCTTCTTCCCTCTGTCTCTTACTCTCCCCCCCCCCCCCCCCCCCCCCCCCCCCCCCCCCCCCCCCCCCCCCCCCCCCCCGCCCCCCCCCCCCCCCCACCGTCGGAGCTAATCTAGGCAACGAACGGACCTATATCTATAAGATCGGCGCAAGCTTGAACCGGGGATATCTGTTTTCTCTTTCTCTTTCCAACCCACGTGTACCTCGCATCTGCTCGCGCTTGCTTTTCTCTCTACCTTCGTCTTCTTCTTTTTCTTCTTCTTCTTCTTATTCGATTTCGGCTTCGGCTTCGCGATAAACGACGTCCCGCTGTGACTTTCGGTATGTATTTTTGTACCCAGCCATATCACCCTATATCCAGGCGAGCCCGCCGCGCTCAGCCAATTTTTCAATTGTGGAATTGCCAATTTTTTCTGCATAATAAAAGAGGGGGGCACTCATGGAAGTTTAGTGGTAATACGTAACTGATTGACTTTCCTTCCTCCTCCTCCTCCTCCATATTATTACCACCACCCGATTATAATCATTCCCCAATTAATGTGGACTTTCACTCTTCGAGAAACATTAGCCTACTACCTTATTGATCTCCAATATGAAAAAAAAGAAGTAAAAAAGGGAAAAAACTTTTTTTAGAAAGTAGCAGAAAAGTTTGATTGATAAGATGGTAAGCGATGAAATTCGATATGTATGAGCCTTATTGGTTCTCTTCTCTTCTCTTTAAGTACCTATATACATGTATATTAGGTATATTTTATCGAAGAGAGGAGAGCCCGGTAGTCTTCCTCGCATGCTCCCATCAGCCCCCCTTCTCCGCCCGCAGGAGACGTGTCATCGATAGTTGCTCGTTGCCCTGATTCTACAATACGCACCACCACCCATCACCACCACTACGACGACCACCAACGTTGATATATAGATAGGTACGTAAAAAATGTGACGCACAAAAGACGCCGTCGCCACGGACGACGACGACGCGATATATGGATACACGCGAAGGGAAGGAAATCAATTTAGAAGATAAAGAGAGGCCGGGAGAGAGAATATATGTGATCCCCCCCCACCCCCTCTCCGCCCCCCCCTGGATCATAAAAGGCTCGAGTGCCCGCGAACACGTAACGCGCATGCGCTTATTTTGAATATTTATATATTTACATGGGGGGGGGGGGGCGGAGAGCGTATGCTAATAATTTTTTCACCTCCCCTTCCTTTCCTTGGCCCTGTCCCTGCAATAAACAAAAGCGTTTTCTCATCAGCTACTTCTACGGATGATCATCGACTGCAGATGATGACGATAAGAAGCAGAGCTTGCAAGGTTTTATTGTAATCGAGGAAAAACACGACCAAAGAATAAAACACACCGCTGGACGCAGGCGATGAATTAGATTGTTGCACGTATATATATATATATATATATATATATATATATATATATATATATCTATATATATATATATATATACATA
>JAPYZE010011550.1:0-13252 GCA_030522805.1 Leptomastidea abnormis
TTTTCATAAAAAATGTACGTTTTTTAATCTGAAACGAAAAATAAAAAATAACTATTAACAATAAATATTTTATAATTATTAACGATATATTACAATTAAGAATTAAAAGGCTGCCTCATAATTAAAAGTCGTTTAATTATAATTAAAAAAAAAAAGTTTTAAATATTGCATCATTTAATTAATAATTAAAAAAACCAATTAATTGTTTTATTTAATAATCATTTAGTTAATAATTAAAAAAAGAATTTTAATTGCTTGATCGTTTTTTGAAAGCTTTTTAACATATCTGATGTAGTATCTGAGAAATATGAGCCGCTGAAATATTGCGCCGGCTTGGCTTAAGCCAAAGAGCATCCTCACAAATTGATAGAGTCCTTTTTCGGGTACGGTAAAGGCTGTGGTGTCTTGCATTTTCTTTCAACTTGATCTGGTGGTATGCACTACTCAGATTTATAGTTGAAATATACTTTGCATTTTGTAATTTTCGCAAGATGCTTTCCATGTATGGAAGAGGGTACGCATAGGTTTTACTCACTGCGTTGAGTTTGCGAAAGTCAACGCAAAAACGATACTTGCTGTTGGTCTTTTTTACCATGACCACTGGGCGTGACCAACTGCTTTTTGACGGCTCGATGATACCTTTCGATAGCATCTGCTCTACTTGCGCATACATTTCTTCCTCTAGCTTCTTAGACACGGCGTAGTATCTTTAGGTAGCAATTAGAGTTGAGATCTGGGATTATCGCAACTCTAATATCTTTCATTATCCCAGCTATGACGAATGGCAGGTTGACGTAGCCAGTCACCAGTACTAGCCAGCCATTAGCAACTTTTACTCCTTTGGGTCTACTTGTCTGCAGAGTTCGTCTGCAGGCGGTTGCTATCTGCAAACCAACACTGCTCATTATGGTTTGCGACGCACCGGAATCGAATAGGGCCCTGATTTGATATCTAGCGATTTCGACCGGCAGCCACCATATTAACGTCGCGGCTGGGTCATTTTCTGCATCAACTTCCGCTTCAGCGTCTGTTTTACCAGCGTCATTGCTAATCTGCTTTTGAGCGGTGTCACAGGAAGGTTCATCTTGACGTTGACTAGCCTCTCCCTCAGTAGAGTTTGCGGAGTCTGCGCCTGTCAGGGAGCACGTCTCTTGAGCTTGCGCTTAGCTAAGCGCTTTCTCGGCGGGTGCTGCACTCGAGCTTGTCGCAGTGTCCTCGATTGACGCCGCCTGTTAATTACTTGCTGTAATTTCCACTTGACTAAGTGAAGACTTGCTCATTTGCTCAGAAACCTTTTTGAAGGTTTTGGAAGTCGTAGTGGTTCTATCTACGAGCTTTCTTTCGTGTTTTTTGACTCTTTGGGGCAATTTATTTTTCTATGCCCCGACTCCCCGCATTTCCAACAGCCATCTGGGTTTCTTTCTTGCCGCTGTCTCTTGCTCTGGAGCTTTGCTTCTATCTGTAGTATAGCGAATAATGTATTAAGTTAGGAATGCGCGTGTCAGCATTTTAGTAATGGCAAAAAACTGCCGAGCAGCGAGCAGCCAGGTAAGAAAGCGACAAGCCACCGGGCTAAGCAGACGTATCGCTGTATACGTTTAATTGTCATTTGTATACGTAAACTATAACTAACCATGTGTACACGTATTGTTCTTAATATCAATTATTTATTCTTATTAAAGTTTATTTTTGATAATAAATGTCTTACTTATTGATTGCAACTCATCCATACCCACTATACAACACTATCGAGTCGGGTTGCTTTGTCTCTCCTTCAGCTTTTTTCTTGAACTTATCATATGGCTTCTTTTTAGACTCTTTTATATCCTTTTGGATTTGAGTTACTGCATTCTTAAGTTCTTTCATTATCTCCTCTATTGTGCTTGATTTTTTAGCAGTTACGGCTGCTACTTTTTCAGATTTTTCTTTTGGTTTCTTATCCGATTTCTCGCCCGTATTAACGAGATAAAAATGCTCCCAGTCATCATTTGCGCAGGAGGCTCTCTAAAATTTCTTCCAGTTTCGACTACAAACTCGCGTGCTCGAGCAGTCTTTAGCAGGCTTTTGTAATCGGTAAAGCTTTCCCGTAGTATCAGCTGTTGCAACTCTGGGCGCATGTTTCTGTGCGCCAAGTTTAACTGTCTCTCCAAACTTGGTATTGGATCTATTGCGTCGAATTTCTGACCAATTTATATTATCATCTGATTGTTGACTGTATATTGTTGGAATTGCTGCTATCCCGACGCATCTCTGTGTATTATTTGTGTGCTTGAATTTATTGTTTTGTGCCGTTGCGCCTTGGCGCGTATACGGCGTCGAGCTGTACAACTGTGTGCTTTGTGCTACCGGCGGGTGTTCCCCCCCCCCCCCACCAGCTTTGTCTTAATGCCTGTCCAATGCAGCTAGTCGTCCATCAAATTCGTCTATTTTTTTCTGTACTACAATAAATCTATTTTCGAGGTTATTTGCAATATCTAACATGCGGTTAGTTTGCCTCTCTATTGTTTGGATTAGCAACGTAAAAGTTCCACATTGTAGGGCGGCTTCTGCTGTATTATCGAGTTACAGATGTTGTATTTCTTGTTGTTGTTGTTGCTGTGGTGCTTGTTCGATAAAGGACGGTCTTATCCTGACGTCTTGCTGCATAAGAATTGATCATGGGTGCGGCGCACCTCTCTTATAATTCACAGACTCGCTTTCTTGTGTACTCTCTGCATTGCATTGAGCAGCTACATATATATTCCGTCGCTCTTTATGCTCTTGACAGAGAGCAACCGCATTGACTGCTGCTGCTTCTTCCAACTCTCTTCGTTCAAAGTCTTTTGCTGTATAATTACCTAACAGCCAGTTGTGGGATCGATCGATTCTCTGCGCCAGATTACGATCGTGACGCAGTTCGAGTTTGAGTTCTATTTGGTCTAACTCGTCTTCATGTAGGTGATGCAGCCACTGCCTGATTCCAATATCGTCTATGTCGTCTATTTTTGCAGACGACTTTTCTTCTTCTGGGAGATATCTGATTTCATGCTACGCAATGAGAGACTAGCTTGCTCTCTCGCAGTCGAGTACGCGTGTAGACTCGCAACGGTGTGTAATATAGCAGTACGCTTCTGCTTTACACAAACACACACACACACACACACACACACACACACACACACACACACACACACACACACACACACACACACACACACACACACAATGTGCACCACGCATCCACACTTCAACGCACAGAGGCGCTATATGCTGGCGAGCGCGCTGGTGATACACAAGTCAGCACATAATTTTCCTCTTTTTTCCACTATATTCAATAGTATTCAATACCTAAAAACATATACCAGCGTGCAATATGAATAAATAATCACGCTGTATATGTTTCCTTTTTTATCGTATGCGATTGGTCTTTTTAATTCATATTTACAGTCATATTTAGTTTCTTTAATTTAAAACGTAACGTAACTTCAGATAATTTCATTATTATTATAAGCTAGAATAATATATTAAGTATTAAAATTTGATAAATTAATTTGTTCATAATGTTAATCTATTTAAATCATGATGATTTCAACAACAGCTAAAGAAATATAAGAAAAGAATAGCCTGCATTATACATCTCTGCTGTATGACGTGACGCCTGTACAAAGCATGCGTGTATATCTATAGCGCGCGATATATATAGTTATAGTAGTAGTAAATGAGAGCGGATAGAGAAAATAAAGTAGAAGCCGATAACTCGTATAGAGCGCATAGATATAGTTATAACACTCATCAATTTTAATAGGCGAAATTTGTAAATCGTCATTAAAAATCGAGTTTTTATTCGATTTACTTCAAATTTCGTATAGGTAAAGTTTAGATAAGCGCGCATACGATAGTGCCTTTTGATTTCATACCTGTAAATAAAAAACATCCAAAACCATCGTCTAATGTATATAAGTAATGTATAAGTCAAGCGCGTGCCTGCACTGTAAGCAGCAGCACGGCAAGCAAGACCCAGTAGTGGGAGTAAGAGCGGCGAAGCGAAGCGCCGCAATCGAACCTACTCGAGGTAGTCGCAGCGAGCGGCAGTCTTGTTTGAGTTGTCGGTAGCAGCAGCAAAAGCTCTGCTCCGATATTGTAATACTTTGCGAGCTCCAAGAGCACATCTTTTTCTCGTGCACGCGTGTGCTCTTGCACGATGCCATCTTGGCTTCTTTTGTAATAAATATTATTTGAGTCTTAGTTTGTTATTAAATAAAAGACAGGTTCATCCTGCGAAAATACCAAACAAGGCTTTATATTATTTCGATTCATTATAATTTTATTTTCAATTCATTAAGTAAATTCAACTTAACTTGATTTATCTTTTATTTGATTTGCTTTTACATTTAATCAATACTATTGAAATTTTACTTGCTAAATAACTTCTTGATTTTCACTTGATTGCTCAAATTTAAATACTCCTTGAATGATTACTAACTTTGACTCGACAATAAAATAAAATACATTTGGAAGCTGATTTTGTTGCTGTACTGACTGCTGCTGAATAATATGAGATGCTTCAACGTATTACCTGAGAAAACCTATCTTTTCAATTTTCCTGTTTCTGCTATGTGACCGTCAAACGGGCTTGGCCGGGGGCGGGGAGTAGCCAACCTTCCTTACTTTTCCTTTACTTTTCGTTATACTTACCTCAGTGGGAACTTGATTAATAGGGCCTCATTACTCATCATAATTATATACTCTTTTTTTTGCTAGGCGCGAGTGCTTATTTGTGTGTTTCGCGCATAGCTGGCGATCCTGACCAGCGTGTCGTTATTCGGCACGTTACAGCGTATATCGTCGCAAAGATCAATGTGTCTCTGTACGCTGCCCCGAGTATAACAACACTCGGCAGCTGCGTTTATTTTCCAAAAATAAAAATGAAAAATTGTACGCGATGCCACCAATATGATTTTACCTCTACCTCGTATTTCTTGCCCAAGCCGCAATAATGAAAAAATAAGAAATAAAATATTATTTTATTTTTTTTATTATAACAAAAATATATAATTCTTTGGGCATAGAAATACGAGTAAAAAAAAGAAAAATAAAAACGGAAAGAGAAAAATAAATTTTTAGTTTTTATTAAATGTGAGAAAAAAAAGAAAATTAGATTTATAAAATAAAAATAAATTTAAACACACAAAAATTTTATGCGTTAACAAAAATAATTCAACATTTGAATCTTAAATTTTATTTTAAATTTAAAATCAAATTTATAATATAATATAAATCGTATCGGTGTTCAGTCCTAACGCGCACTGTTTAAAATATAAACACGTGTTTTCTTTTGTTCTCTGCAAAGTATTATCTTTGCCGAAAAATAACACTTTGCGTCGAACACAGCGGATTATAAATCCTCTCGCCAACACACTTGCTTTTTGTTGTCAAAGCTCGCTTGCTTCGAATGCCGTAAACAGAGCTGTTGCTTTGTTTACTTCCCGCCGCACGCGTGATCTTGGTGCTATGACCTTGGTCTATAGTCCCTGCTTCTTGAATTTTCTCACCGAGATTTCGAGCAGGTTTGGTGTTGCTAACCGGACTGTTTATAACTGAAATCAAAATGGCAAAAACTAAAATCACCGCCTAGCAATTAATCGCGTTTATTTTAGGGGAAATTGAACGCGTTGCATACCGAAACTAACGTCTGGGTGCCAGTTGTAATAGGTCAAATTGGGGAGAAAATAACCTGTATAGCTTCTCATAAGCTGCACGACCTAGCAACTCCAACAATCGTATCTCTGCAGCACCAGGCCTTCCTTTGGAGTGGCTGTACTCGCCCCACGACGTTAGCGTGGATGCAAGGGCCAGTACGTGCTATGCCGACCTGGCCCACCACAACACAGGCAGCAAGTCCTCTCGAGCTGTCGCTCTCGTAGCCGTTTATCAAGATAGCTACCACCTTAGCCGTATCTTTTGTATATATTCCCTGGCTATGCATGTTGCTCAGTTATGCTCGCGTATATAACATGCGTAAACCCTCGGAGGTTGGCGGTATACGCGGTCAACTTGGTGATTTTATTATCGGGGAAAGCAAACGGATAAGAATCAAGGTCTATAAATAATAAGGCAATGATTAAATGAAACTTGAAGTTTAATTAAAAAAAAAATAGAAAGTGGCCCACTGACCCACAAAAGAAAAAGTAATAAAATGGGTCGATGCGGCGTACATGGTCATACGACGCAACAATAACATACAAATATAAAAATGTAACTTGGAAATGTAACTCTGCATCGGCAACGTTTGCACGATGCAGTATAATGGCTTTGAAACGAATGACAATGGCACAAACCGGCACTACACACGCACCTAAAGTATACTCGGACATGCACGCACCTGGACACTATTGCAGCGTCCACCTAAGTCGTCTTCAGGAGCACGCGGGCTCCTTACGCACTACACTATTTTGCGAGGAATAACCAGGCCTGGTTTTTCTCGCCACATAGTGCACTCACTCACTCGCGTTACGCTGTAGAGCTTTACTTACGAGTTTGGGGCTTATAGGGTCGATCAGGGAAAGAAGCTGGATCTGCCGCCTGAGCTGCTCCAACGACGAGGCCACCATCGATGAGTTGGCGGTGGAGAGCAATATGCTGTTTCCTGGTTCCTCGTCGTCCTCGTTTTTCTCAAGACCATGTTTTTGAAATCAGCACGCAGCATAACTTGAACAATTTTTATCCAATCGAGCTGAAATTTTAACTGTAATCTCTTATTACAATTTTGAAGCGAAGTACATAAGATTTTGTCGATTAAATAAACATTTTTAAGAATACATTGATTTTTATACCTTATTTTTAGTCAAAAAAATCAATTTTTGTTTTAAATTTATCTAAAAAATTTTTTTTTTAAATTTCTATTTTTCTTGTCTATTTTTCTGGAAAAACTGATATATTTAATTAAATTTTTCATTTAGTGATTTTAGGATCAAATGCTGCGAGCCATAAGGCGCCTTAAATAACAGTAACCTTTGGAGAATCATTACAGTGCCGCCATTTTGCAATATTTTTTAATAAAAAATTTTAATTTTTGACTTAAATGTTTGAGTAATAATATTTTACCCGGATGACTTTTTTGTCCACTACTTTCTTAGTTCCCAAAAAAAACTCCCCTTTTTTTTGTCTGTTACCGTTGCATCCTCCTTTAAGGGTATTTCTTGATTGATTTCAAGACTTCATTTTTAGAAATTTTTTGTTTTAATCTAATTTTTCAGTAATAAATTCATCGGTATCTAAAAGGAATTTTACGTTGAGTTTTTTACTAAAAAACTTTAAACTTGAACAAAAAATTTCCAAGAAAAAAAATTATTTATATTTAAAATCTCTATATTTTACTTCTTTAAAAAAGAAAAATCTAAAATCAATATGATTAATTAAAATATTTAATATTTTCAATTTGTTTCCAAAATCACTTAAATTAGGTACTTTTTGATCTAAAACATCCTTAAATAAGATTCAATTAACAAAATTCATAAATTTAAATACGATATTAGTAAAAATCGACTCAAAAAACTATGAAAACGATATGTAGTTCTAAAAAAAGAATTTTTTTCAAAAAATGCTTAAATAAGGTACTATTTGATTGAAAACACCCTTAACCAAGGTCCAACTAACGAATTTTTTTCATTTTGATGTAATATTTGTAAAGAGCAACTCAGAAAACCCTAGAAATGATATAAAAGTCAAAAAATAGAAATTTTTTTAAAAAGCACTTAAATAAGGTTTTTTTATCGAAAACATTCTTTATAAGGTCCAGTTAACGAAATTAATTAATTTTAATGTAATATATGTAAAGAATAACCCAGAAAACCATGAAAACGATATCAAACTCAAAAAATCAGCTTTAATAAATATAAATCAATACTAAAGTATAAATGACATAATAATTATCCAAAAAACACAAAATTTATGCCTTAAAAAAACCGAGTGTGGGTCTCGGGAACCCCCGACAGAAGTTAAACTTCGAAGTCGTGTGTATGACAGTATATTATATAGATCAATATATTAATAACAAACTTTTTTATCACTCCCGATCAGTTGTGCGAATTTCAACCGCACTTCCTGATCAGGAGATGATGAAAAATCTAGTATACGCACCTTGGAAATAAGTTGAAAAGGCTCAGATCACCAGGTTCCCGCCCCTAGGCTTCGCCCTACTCGTGCGGAATATCCTGGTGATCTTAGTCAGGTGATCTCTTCTTAATTCTTGTTCCCTAGGTACGTAATATAATATTTTTCTTCAAAAAAATCCAATTTTTAAGTTTAGTTTTAGATCCAATGGTCCAATTTTTTGGAGTAAACAAATTGTAATAAACAATTGTAAAAAATTTTGTTTAAAAAAAATTTTTTTTCCTGATTCTTTGGTCAATTTCCGTAAAAAATTTACAAAGTTATTAAGTTTTTTAACAAAACAATTAAATTTTTTATAATTACTTATAGCAATTTGTTTCTAACATAAAATTGGATCATCGGATCAAAAAATAACTTCGAAAATCGGATTCTACGCAAATTAATACATAAAATAGTCACACAACACACACACACACACACACACACACACTCGCACACACATAGACTTTTTCCAAAAATATGTTTTTATTAGTTTAGGAACCTCCAAAAAGTCAAGAAAACCAAAAAAACCATATCGAAAATTTTCACCGTCACAAAGCTGTCTCTTTGAGAAAGTAAAAAGTCTCGAAATCAATCAAGGAGTACTTTAAAATTTTTTGGGAATTTATTACCTGAATTTTTTGAAATTTTAACTTTAAAAATTTTGAGGAAATCCATTTTTTCTAAATTTTGAAAAACTTGAAGGAGTCCCTTGTCTAATTCTTAAATAGTTTTGTTCTTAAATTTTTTTTCAAGTTTATAGGTTTTAAATATAAATTTCGTCAAATAACAAAAAATTTTGTAACTTCGACCGTCATTGTGCTTCAACAAAAAACTTATAAAATTAAAGAACAAGCATTTCTTAATTTAGACATCTTAGACGTTAAAAAAGTTTGTTAAGGACGTTCCTCCCACTCATTCACGTATCAATACTTTTACAAAGGGGTTCCACGGGGGACCCGATACCTATTGGGTATAATTTTTGAGACGCTATTGCTCTCCTACACTAAACTCCGCATATACGTGTACACTAATACGACCGTTTTACCAACAGCGCATGCGCAGACATTGCCAAAACGCTTAAAACGCTACCTTGGACCAAGAAATAGCAATCTTTACTTCAAGTTTTCTCAAAAACCACATGGGCAATAATTATATTCTTTTCACAATATATCAAAAGTAACCTTAACTATTTTATATTAGTTTTTTAAGAAAATTGGATGACCCGTTTTTTGTAATTAATCAAAATGTCGCATTTTTACCTCTTGCCTATGCTTTACATGTTAAATAATGTGACTTTGAAGCTTTGTATCTTCAAAACAGCATGGGCAATTATCTTCAAATTGGACACATGCATTAAAAACGTAAAAGTGAACGTGTGTGCCAAATCTTAAAACATCTGAAAGAATATCGTTTTTGAGAGAAACGTCTTTAAAGATATAGAAAAAAATGTTATCAAGCTAGAAAAATTAATTAAAAAAAATCAAGTTAAAAAATCACTTTTTAAATTTTTTCTATTTTAGGTTTTCCAATGTTTAAATATTTTTGTTTCTAATTCTTACCGTCACCATTTGGAAGAGCACCCTCAAAAACATAAAGGATAGTGATTTTCTAAATATTTTTTAATTAAATTAAGTGTATGGTGATGGATGAACGTCGATAGACATAGACGTCCAAAAATGTCAATTTAGAGCTTTATGGGTTAAAGAGAGAAAACGCATTTTTAGATGATTTAACATCATTTCTGACTTGTAAAAGTATTCTTATTAAAAAGTTAATTCAATTTTACACCAGAATACAGACTTTTAAAACTTATTATTGGTGCGTAATACATTGTACAAACAGACAAAATCGATGTAATCGCGTTTGAATGAGAAATTGATCCTAATGGATATTACGTTTTTATTTTGCCAGGCATCGGTTTTTATAAAGTCCCAACTTTAAAAAAGTGTTTTTTATGTAAAATTTGACAAGGAATTGAATTGAGTCAATTAAAAAAAAGTTGTGTTAAGTGGTAAAAATTGATTTTTCTGAAAAGAGTCATTTTCTTGGTACTTAACGTTTATTAAGGGTTTCAAAAATATTTTTATCAAGAAGCTGAGGAAATTCTACGTGAAAATGTCTTTATCTTAAATATTTTATGTAAAAACTAAAGCGACGAGTGTCATTTGCCTCATTTGTGAGAATATATATCATAGATCAGATTTTAATCGTCTAAAAAACATTCAATATATAAGCAATTGCCTAGTCATCTGTCCGGAACATCAAGACCTTAATATAACCTCTATATACAACAGTAATAGCAATGAAATATTGAATCAAGATGCAAGAGCAATCATTGCTCACATTAAAGGGATGACTCATGAACAAGTAAAAGAAGATGTCTTAACTGAACTTACCAATCGAACTGCTGAAATGCACAATGAGACTATCATGAACGTGAAAACAGACTCTCTTATAGCTGAAAATATCTTTTTAAAAAAAATAAACAAAGAGATGGAAAGTAAAAACGCAGTTTTAATGGAACTAGTCTTGCTTCAAAAAACAACCATTGAATCAAAAAGCAGCGTCTATACTGTCTCAAAATCTTATGCTGATGTTGTTCAACTACCAAAACTTCAAAAACAAAATCCAAAAGTACCAAAAATTGTGATAAAAAAATAAATAATGAGGACAACTTTGACATAAAATCTACAGTCACACAGTTCTTAATAAATGACACTAATATACAGACTAAAAACATAGTGAGTAAAAACAGTGATGAACTAATTATAAGTTGCATGAGTGAAAATAGTGTGAATATTGTTGAAGATTTACTAAACACTACCTAGGTGACAAGTGTGAAATAAAAAAGCAACTACTATTAAAACCTAAACTAAAAGTTACAGGAATTGATAATGTTTTGAAAATGGACAAATCTTCCTTGGAAGAAGACATTAATAACAGAAATTTTGCTGATTTTGAAGAAAAATGTCAAGTTATACATCTATATACAAATCCAAACAACAATACTGATACTGCTCTTATAGAAGTAACAGCTGATATCTATAAACACATAAGAAACCTGAACAATAAAGTTTTTGTAGGCCACCAAAGCTGTAAAGTTTATGACCTCATAAACATTAGACCTTGCTTCAACTGTGGCAGATATGGTCATAGTGGAAGCAAGTGCAATAACGAAGCAGTGTGTACAAAGTGTGCAGGTGCACATACTAACAAGGAATGAGAAAATCAAATAACAAAGTGTCCTAACTGTTTATACAGTAATAATAAATATAATACTAAATACAACACAAATCACACTGCTTATAATAGTGAGGATTGTGAAATTTTAAAAAATAAAATTAAAAAAACAATAAATAACACAGACTACCCTATTAAACCATTGTTGTCAACGGTAGACCGAGCAGGTATCCAGAGAAACTCAAACTCTGAATCAACAATGTTTACAACATCTAAACCTCCAAATAATTTACCTAGCATCCAAGCCAAGCGACAACTCACAACTAGAAATGGAACTAAAAATGGATCAAAATAATATTGATTTTATGGAACCACAACAAGAGTTTATAAAAGAAAATTTTGCTTACCCTGACCTACAACTCTTAACAATAATCTGAACTTTAAAGAAAGTCTAATATTATATCTTAATATAAGAAGTATTAATGCTAATTTTTCCAAATTGGAAATTCTAGTTGAGAGTTTGAAGGTCAAACCTAAGGTAATCGTTTGCGCTGAAGCGTGGAATATTTTAAAATATTATAGATTTGCTATACCTGGATATAGGATTTATTACAATAATAGTATAATAAATAAGGCGGATGGTGTAATTGTATACACCATAAATGATATAAATGAACCTACTGACATCATAGAAATAGGTAATTTAAAAATACTGAAAACTACAATAAGCCTTAACAATAATAGTCGTTTATACATATTCTCTGTTTATAGATGTCATGATCTACCTGCTCTTGAATTTATTCATAACTTAAAAACTTATATGTTTAAAAAAAGAAATTTAAAAAATCATATGATTATTGGCGATTTTAATATAGATATATCTAAAAATAATATACTCAATAATATAAGCCAAGAACATTTGAACAATCTGCTTGAAAATGGATTCTATCCAGGTTTTGTAAACGTTACTAGGCCATCTGTTAATAGTGATTTGGGCTCATCTATTGATAATATTTTTATAAAAACTAATATATTACATATAAAATCCTTTAAATTACAAGTACCGATAACTGATCACTATCCACTTTTTGTAACAATAAACAAATTAACTACTCATGACACAAAAGAATTACATACCCAATATGATTATAATACATTATTTAACATAGCTGGAACAGTTAATTGGTCAGATCTTCTATCAATACATGACCCTAATGTAGCTACGGATGCACTAATAAAAAACATACACTATTGCCTAGAAAAATTAATAACAAAAAGATAAATCATAAGTCACCCAGAAAAACCTGGATAACCAAATCTATCATGATCTCTTGTGAAAAAAAAGAAAAAATGTATTTAAAAATAAAAAAAGAACCAAATAACTTACAGTTAAAAACTGATTATAAATCTTATATTAAAACTTTGAACAAAATTATTACAGATGCAAAAATGAGATTTGATAAAAAAATGATTGAGAAAAATGTAAACTATAAAAAGAATTTATGGAAAATTATCAATTCCAAACTTGGAAATGATAAAACAAAATCTAACACTATTAATTATATAGTAAAAGAAAATACTAAAATAGAGCATCCTTTAGATATAGCTAACGAACTTAATAATTACTTCAGTAATGTTGGAAAAAAGTTGAGTGAGAGCATTACTAATAACTCAAACAAGGATATCTGCTATCCACAGATGAATCCACATACAATATTTTTAAAACGAATAAACTCCAATGAAATTATTGAAATCATTAACAAAATGAAAAACAAAAATGGTGGTATTGACAAAATAAGTACCAAAACTATAAAACACTTATCTAGCTATATCATAGGGGCTTTAAGGGAGGACACCACGGTAAGGACCAGAAAAAAAGTCTTTTTTTGTGATTTTTTTTTGAGATCAAGGCAAATAGTTGACAAAAAACTCTTTCGCG